>JAOTOM010002957.1:0-126152 GCA_034440615.1 Ashinkailepas kermadecensis
CCTTTCCGCTCGAAGAAAACTAGTTTTACCTGACCGGCCGCCTCGTCGCACCGAAATGCATGGCATGTCAAGACATTTTGAAGTATTATTAGTTGGCTCAAATCCCATCACTGGTTTAACCATTAGCCGCATACCAATTATTGCAACAAACAAAAAAACATTTGCGTTTCGACCAGACCAAGCAGACTGCCTGTGACTCGACCGGCGTTCGTGTGGCTTGTTCTAGCCACGAATTGAACGGATCACATAATATCGCTCGACCTTTCGTTTCGTCTCGGATACTATTTTCGTTAAATTCCTTGTGCTCTTCATTCTGAAGATAAGTTGGAGACCTTTTCAATTTCCTCTTGCAAAGGTGCCCCACAGTTCTGTCGTAAAGCAGAAGCCAACCTTATATGTATGGCACAAACAGAAACGAATTCGTCTTTAATTGATTCCCTGCCACTCTGGACACCCTAGCTACTGTTGATGGTGACCGCCACTCCGGACAGCTACTGTTGACGGTGACTGCCACTCTGGACACCCTAGCTACTGTTGATGGTGACTGCCACTCTGGACACCCTAGCTACTGTTGATGGCGACTGCCACTCCGGACAACCTAGCTACTGTTGATGGTGACTGCCACTCCGGACAGCTCCGGACAACCTAGCTACTGTTGATGGCGACTGCACTCTGACAACTAGCTACTGTTGATGGTCTGCCACTCCGGCCATGGTCGGTGAGCCCTAAAACCCAAATCACACGACTGCCACTCCGGACAGCTGCTGTTGACGGTGACTGCCACTCTGGACACCCTAGCTACTGTTGATGGTGACTGCCACTCCGGACAACTTAGCTAGTAGCCGGGCTTTGCTGCGCGAGCCCGCTTCTCATCCCGATATTTTGGTGGAGCTCCGCGCCCCCCCCCCCCCGGCTCCGAACCGATGCTGATCACGATTCTGCACCACCGGAGAGCAGCAATCCACGCGGCACGCCAACTTCCTGCAATCGCCCACACCTGCAGCACTGTCGCTTCGACTCACCCACAGGAAGTAGGTGAACATAAGCGCGAAGATGGCGATGCCCTCGTTGTCGTAACTGCCGGCCACCGAGCGACTGATGTAGCCCGGCACGATGGCGATGAAGCAGGCGGCAAACAGACCAGCGCCCGTCGACCACAGCTCCCGCGTCAGCAGGAACGTGGCGAGGGACGGACCGACTCAGACAACCAAACTGCAGTGAAACGTCCCAGCAGTCCACAAATAGTCAGCAGAAACTGTTCAGTCAGTCACGAAATGTCCATCAGAAACTGTCCAGTCAGTCCACGGAAACTGTCCAGTCAGTCAACAGAAACTGTCCAGTCAGTCTACGGAAATTGGCTAGCCAGACCTCGGAAACTGTCCAGTCAGACCTCAGAAACTGTCCAGTCAGTCCACGAAAATTGGCTAGCCAGACCACGGAAACTGTCCAGTCAGACCTCAGAAACTGTCCAGTCAATGCACGGAAACTGTCCGGTCAGTTCACGGAAATTGTCCAGTCAGACTCCGGAAACTGCCCACCCAGTCAGTGCACGAAAACCGACCGGTCAGACCTCAGAAACTGTCCAGTCAAACCACCGAAACTGTTAAGTCAAACCACGGAAACTGTCTAGTCCGATCACCGAAACTGTGCAGCCAGTTCACGGAAACTGCCCAGACGACCGAAACTGTCTGGTCATGCCACCGAAACCGTCCAAAGTCAGGCAATTCAGTGCTGAAACCATCAAGAGTCAGGCCACAAACCAGTAAAACCATTCCCAGGCAAACGTCACCATCCGAACTGTCGCTGCGGGATTTGCACACACCCGAACTTGGAGAGCGTGATACACAAACAATTGCAGATGAGAGCATAGACTTCCATCAAAATGGTGAGCCATATTTCCGACTTCTCCCAAGTTCATAGCACGGAACTTTTCAGTAAAAGGTCACCATGAACAACACAATTGGAAAAGTAAAAGCATTTGAAATGTAACCCTAGATGTCTTCCACAACCCATACTCAGTGCACTAGCTTTTCATTGCTAGAAGAAACTAGTTATTGTTTGAACAAAAGCCAGAGAATAAGAATGCACTGCTGAGCTTTATGAAGGGCACTTGGAGGAAAAAGCAATAAATTGCATTACCAAGCAGAAGAATTTCCCTTGGCGTCGGTAGCTCAGTGGATAAGATCAGCGTCTAGCATGCCAGAGGCACCGTACCATACTCAAACCATACTCAGTACACCAGCTTTCTATCACTAGAAACTAGTTCTTGGTCAAACAAAATCCAGAAGATAAGAATACAATGCTGAGTTTTATGAAAGGCATTTGGAGGGCAAAAAGCAATAAATTGCATTACCAAGCATACAATTTACACAAACCCGGTACATAATAATGTACGGGGTTCGATTCCCCCGCGGTGGCCGCCCTTCCTGCCAGGGTGGGGCAGGCGACGCCATATGGCCACAAATGCCGGTTGCGTCGTAAAGCCACAACGAACAGAATAATTTATCCTGCACGTAGCCGTGTGGGTCCAGGTTGGTCCAGACGAACCCACTTGTTAACTGCACACGAGGCCTGTCCACCCATGCATAACTGAACCCATCACAGGTCAGCCGAGGCCAGCTTCTTTCGCCTCGGCCGTGACGGGGCTGGCCGCCCGGCGCTCCTCACCTGAAGATGGGCGCCAGGAACACGCACACATCTCGGATGTGCACGGGAATGTTGAGCAGGTCGAGCACGTGGTGGATCAGACCGGACGTGACCATCAGACCCGGGTAGACGGTGCCGCCGACGATACGGCCCAGCGGGTACCAGGCGCGGTCATCGAACCAGTTGAGGAACTTGTAGAAGCCATGCTTCACCATGTACGCCGTCGAGCGGTAGTTGAACCTGCCAACGGTTGAGGTGGCATGACGTGTCGTAAGTCGGTTATTTCGGTATCGGGGCATGGGTGTGTGTTACTGTTGATACATGCAACACGATGCGTATTGACTTGGGACATGGGTCTGTTGCTGTTGACGGATGCATGACATGATGTGCATTTTGGCCTCGGGCACGGACGTGTTACTGTTGATGGATGTATGACATGATGTGCATTTTGACCTCCGGGTATGGGTGTGTTGCTGTTGATGGATGTATGACATGATGTGCATTTTGGCCTCTGGGAATGGGTGTTTCTTTTTATGGTTACATCATGTTATTTCTAGGTGTGTTGCTGTTGATGGATGTATGACATGTGTATTTTGGCCTCTGGGCACAGGTGTGTTGCTGTTGATGGATGTATGACATGTGTATTTTGGCCTCTGGGCACAGGTGTGTTGCTGTTGATGGATGTATGACATGTGTATTTTGGCCTCTGGGCACAGGTGTGTTGCTGTTGATGGATGTATGACATGTGTATTTTGGCCTCTGGGCACAGGTGTGTTGCTGTTGATGGATGCATGACATGTGTATTTTGGCCTCTGGGCACTGGTGTGTTGCTGTTGATGGATGCATAACGTGATTTGGAGCATTAAAAAAAACTGAATTGATAGATACAACTGGACTTACCATCTATTGCTAAGTAGAATATAAGCTGCATTCCATATGATCCAACACAACCTGAGGGGTCCTATAATTGAAAGATGAGCAAATTTGTTTAGATCCAGATGCCATCTGTGTGACCCTGGTGTGCTCTGAGGCCCCTGGTGCACAGGTGTGTTTGAAGGCATCTGGTGTGTATATTTGACACCCCTGTGAATTGTCACTTTTTGGCAGGACCTGGTGTGCCTTAAGGAGGGCTCTAGTACGTTTTATGGATCCTGGTGTACTTGTAGGACCCTTCTGCACTTATTTGGGGCACCGACGCAAATTTGTGCAGCTTCTGGTGCCAATTTTGGGGGTCCCCACGGAAATTTGTGTGCCGGAGCGCAACGTTTCGGGGCCGCAGCCCGATTTTTTTTCAGCCCAGGTGGGAGTTGTTGGGGACTCTATGTGAGTTTTCTGGGTCTGATATGATCTATCAGGACTTCTTCTGAATTTTCTGAGCCCAGGTCGATTTCCCGGGTCCTGGCATGATTATTGGGGCCTCAGCTCGATTTATTTTAGCCCCTTGCATGATGTTTGTGCCCCAGCAATATTTTCCGGATGCTGACACTTCAGCACCCAACATGCTTGCAGGCATCAAGAGGTGCCTTTGGTGGTCGTTCAGTGCTCCAGAGATTTTTGGGGTCTGGATTGACTTTTCAGAGCCAGTGCTGAATTTTGCAGGACCTCAGCTTTATTATTCTGGAGCCCTGCATAATTATTAAGAGCCAAGGAGTGATTGTTTGGGGCTCAATGCCTCTTGGATGGAGTGGGGAAATGTCCCATTTTGCCCCTGGCCCCCTCTTTGGTATGTGGCTGATGAGAATGCAGTGAAAGTGATGGGGGAACTGCCCCCCTGTGGTGCCACCACTGGTTTTATTCAAGTGCTGGCACACATATTCTATGAGTGCATTTGGAGTCTCTGAGGCATGCATTTGAAGTCTCTCGGACATGCATTGGGCATGCAACTGCCCCATTATGCTGACTGATGCTAGGCTAGGTTAGGTTTCTAATTTTACATATTTTAGGGTTGTCCCAAGTTATATTTTCTGCTTTTTAAGGCTATTTATACATTAGGGGGAAAATTCAATGATATTGTTGTTATTTTATTGGTGAAATGGCAGCTTCTTGAGATATAAGTACTTCAATGTGAAGTGCTTATATTATGAAAAGTTTCATATTGCAAATAAATGAACATAAATTACTTAAAATCACACCCAGAAAACACCACAAAACAAATCATTCACCAAACATTGAACTCTGCTTCTTCTCCATACTTCCACATTATACTAACACAATTATCAATTATGCAGGTTCTCTGATCCATTTTAGTCCAATCATCAGGGAGCAACATCTGGTAGAGATAACAGACAATCATGAATGTTTTGTGGCAAAATTTGTGCACCTGTCCAGCAGTGGGTCTAAATGTGTTATTTGGGTTTAAGGGTGCTTCGACCAAAGCGTGATCATTTAGCTGGGATCTTAATCAGTCAGGCATCAGGATGTAAATACAAACAATTATCCTTGGATAATTTGACAGACAATGAAAATGGAACCATGGTTGGCTGATTTCTTACTTCTTACCTCTAAATATGCCTAAGTTCTGATTTTGCAGACTACATTCCTCAGAATTGGATGTTATCTCAACTTGAAATCATATTTACATCCTTGCATTAATGCCTAAAATCAAGCATCCTGACAATGCTGTCTGGCAGCTACTGCTTTCAATGTGAATCACCATTTTCCTTTCCTTCCATACTTTCTTGCCCACCCCACATTCACCATCCTTTCACTGATGCACCTGCATGGCCATGCCTGGCACCAAGCCGATGGGGACTTGCCAGCCAGGCGTCTTGGGATGTACTGACCATACTTCATGCTTGAATAGCACTCACTCGACAAGATCTTGTTGGGATTATGATATCTTATGACTGGGATGGCTGCTCAAACCCACTGCATACCTCATGCCTCTTGGATATGCTCTAAAGTGTTTCAAAATAGTGACATTACAAAATGTAAAAGCTAGACTGTCCTAACTGAAACCAAATCAAATGTTTTGGTATTATTGCACTTTAAGGTATAAGGACACAAGTTTTACACATATTTTATGTCCATGAATCAAACAATGGTTAGGTTTGGTTAGATACATTTAGGCTTTTCTTTTAAGCTTGAAGGTAAAAAACCTGGAAAAAATGTCAATGTTTTTCTTGAAGAACATTAGGGTAGATTAGGTTAGGCTAGATTAGGCTCTTGTAATTAGAAAATTGTTTGTAAAAAATTGTTTGGAAATGTTCAATTAAAAAATTGTTTCCCTTGCTTGGAAGGTTATGCTAGGTTAGGTTAGGTTATGTTACACTCTTTTTCTTTCCCTTGAACATTATTTTAATTGATTTTTGACATAAGATTTGTATGCTAAATTACTCAACACCAATCCCCTTTTTGGCAATATTTTACCTGCCAACTGAGTATGCATTTGCACAGGAAATTAGTGTTCATGTCATGTTAACATTGATTGGGATTGCTTTGGGAAGGGAAAGTTCAAGAATTATAAAATTGCCTTAAAGTGCAAACTTACCAATGTTTTCAAGCTGTATTTGTTGTATGAAGTTTCCACCTCCTCATTCTTTGACCAGCCAGTTTAGGTTACTCTCATTCACCTCATCCAGTGGAGGTTCAATCCTGAACAAACTCTGGATGATCCATGGGAAAGACAGGTAGAGAAAATGGAAGCTCAGCTTATCTGGTAATGACCAGAGTGGGAAACTTACCTTCCGTGTTGGGATTCAGAGTGCATACAGACTTCTTCTGGAGTACATTTTCATGGGACATATTATTTTTTTATGCATGGAATCTGTTTACCAGTAACCAATGGAAAAAGCCTATGTAGTCAGTACCTATGTAATATGTATAAGTAACATGCATTGTCATTTCTGGTCAAATCAAATGTCAAAGCATAGGAACAAAGAAGTGAACAATGGATGGCACCTCCTGGCAGCGAATTGTGATAATCAGCACACTTCCTCTCTCATAACACACAGGAGCAATGTGCTTTCCTTTCACTGTTGGTTTCAGTACAAGGCTAGCCACATGAAAAAACAAACAAAAATACTTCACACTTCACCCTCAGCTCAGAGCACATACCTACCTATGCAGCAAATTCCTTACATAATACAAAGACACCTCTGCTACTGCACACAACAGTTGGATGTGATAGTGGTGTGCAACACAAAGGATCAGACAAGGCCTTGTGTTTGTGGCATGACACTGTTAATGTGTCCAAAGTTGCTAATGGTTATGGCATCATATAAAACTACCTTGCATCAATTGGTTGACAGATTTCAGAACAGAAAACACTAATGCAGCCAATTCTGATCAGTGCCTCCAGACTCGAGAACGTCTCTTAAAACTGTCAAATTTTCCACTATATGGGTGGTGCAAATGCAGGTTTTTGGAGATGCGGCTCAAGAGTTGGAGTAAGTGGAGAACATTGTACTCAGTGCGCAGATGCACCAACTTGCAAAAGCTGTTGGTGAGTTGTCTGTGTTTCCGGTGGTTGAGATTGAGAGAAGTGTGTGAAGCTGTGGTCCAGATGCTGACTGCTATGAAAAGTGATTAGTTTGAGTGGTAACCATAAGTGGAATAACCAGCATTTTTGTGGGTGTGGTTCTGTTTTTTATTGATATCTTTGTTCCCACATTTGTGTCAGAGTACATCTGAAGCACACCCTACCCAGTATGATCCTGGAGTGCAAAAATGTTTTCAGATATAAAATATATATCAGGAGGTGCCTTAATTCCCATCCTGTTGATGACATGGAACAGACCCATAGACTTTGTGTGTAAATAAAATATACCACCTTCAATATACCCCTCCTGGTATATTGAAGGTCGTATATTTTATTTACACACATTAGTCGGTTTTACAGCGGAAATTTGCTCCTAGGCCATGTGGTCTCAGGAACAAGATAGAGGGAGAAGATCTGGCTTAATGATCTGCATAAATTAAAAGCGACCAGCAAATCTAATTCTCATAACAGTTTTAATAACGATATAGTTTTTACTGTCGATGCTGCTGAAATAAGTAGAATTAAACTTACGAACATTATCAAATAACAATAAGCTTTTTGATTTCTGTGGAGCCTGCACCCAGCTCTACGCTATCTGGCAGCCAACAAATGACTGCCAGATGACAAATTGGCGCTATTGTTAAATTAGCGAAGGATGCAGTTATAAGCCGATTTACTGAGCAACGGTAGAGAAAATGATAACAAAAGTATACTCAATCAATATCAACCAAGTTTATAAATCGATACCTGATACTCCCGACATGCTCACACCGCACGACTAATAAATATTCACAACACACCCAACGAGTAGGATGCTCAGGTAATCTTTACCTTTCGGCCGACACATACTGCCAAGGTTAGTGATTTGGAAAGAGGTGTCGCATATATTTCATGTCATGACCGAAAAATTTGCTTTGGAGGACTCTGTTTTTCTGGTTAGGTTAGGTTATATTATATTATGCTATGATGCATTTTGCATATTATGCTACATTATCTTAGTCTAGGTTACGTGGTAATCTTTACCGACACCCGACTCCTGTGACGTCACTTCCCTGACTCCTGTGACGTCACCATTCCCCACTGTACACCTCTTTACAAATCACTAACCTTGGCAGTATGTGTCGGCCAAAAGGTAAAGATTACCGGACGCTCGTGCACCGACTGATCTGTTACTTGCCGTCTATTGGGATATGGGTTTCGGAATATAAAATGGTTTAAGGAAAATCATACTAAAACAATCAGTCTAAAATCGTTTTATTCTCATCACCAAGAAACAGGTTTTGTTAATGAAAAACCTAAGAAAAATGAGTGAAAACAATTCTTGTTAATAATAAAAGTTTGTTGATGTACTTCTTTAGTTTGTGTCTGGAATGTTTAGTTGAAGCAAGGAATGACTTGGAAGGATGAAAAGCGACTAGACGGGAGAGCAAATAGCCACTGTAAAACCGACTAATGTCTAAAACCCAGGAGCATCTAAGAGCCATTCTTCGTTATATGACCCATAGACTGGTTGATTGGTAGCCACCATCTGCATATATGATTGCATGAAGAACTAGTTGAAAATGTTGAATGATGGTTACAATGCAAATGTTGGTAGTGCATGGTCATAATATGTGATTCTTCATCAACTTATCATAGTAGCAATTTTGCATACGGATATGAAAAGAATGCGCCATAATCGTATACCTACCACGGATCGAACTCATGTATGATGCTCTCGAACCGGATCACAGCAAACAAACGACTTGAAAATGCCGCCACACATGCTAACGCTAATATCGCGAAGGTGAGAAGTGTAGTTATCCCTGACGGAGTGTTCAAAGACGACTTTACGGCGACGCCGGCTTTCTTCGCCATGTTGGACTGTTTACGGACACAAATGCCGAATTTGTATCGACTAGTTCAATGCACAAATATTTCCCCATGTGTTTCGTACGTAGATTGAATACTGACATCAAACTTAACTTGCATAAATTGAATTACCACGAATAAAATAGCATTTAGAAACAATGATACAGAATGATCCACTAAAAAACTCTACAACCTATACATTCTTCAAATCGATACAAAACACTGAAGCCGATGGTCAGCTGGCGAACCAGACATCGCGGCCCACGTAGAGGGCTCTCAAATATCGTTGTGAACCAGTGACGTCACTTAGACTGAACAATTGTCAGTCCCATTGGCGTTTCAGCCAAACTTCCATATTTTCCGCACGGCATTTCGGATCTTAAATATCATCAAAATGGAACAGGATTAGGTTCATTTGAAAGCTTCAAGAGTATTCTCCGATAATATGACCCTTAGTCTCCCCTAAAGCTAGCACTTTTTTGGGGCGAAGGCGTGAGAGATTGGCGACGCTATATGACTCAACGGTCGACGTGTCGTAAAACCAATAACCAAAACAACAAGCCGCAGACATCGGGCCCCCACGAAGTTGGTTTGGTAGCGGGCTTGAAGGCTTCCCTTCACCATTGGTTTACATGCAATTTTACCGTTTTTCTCTACGCTTTCTTGCATGTTTTATGGCAATATAGATCACTTTGACGTATACCAATTGAAAGACCTATTCTTCAGCTTCAGCAAAATGTATCCTAAATGACCCAGTAACAATCTTCCTGCCTAATAATGTGCCGGTTCCGGCAGGCTGACCATCAAGTGCCTCCAAAATAAATGGATTTTTCCCGATATTGGTAGGCTCCCTCTACCGTCCGTTTTAGCTGGTCAAGTTGTCACCCCCGTTCAAGAGCGAAAGAAAGGACAGACAGAGGGGGGGGGGGGAAAGCTAAGTGCGCCTTAGCTTCTTCCCCTCAGTGGCAGGAGAGTTTCCGAAACGTAACCACAGAAGACCGCCTGAAATGATCTGACCGCCCCTAGACCGCACTAGGAGGCTCTCTGTCGTCATAAGAGGTCCCATAGCCGCTACAGAAAACCAATAGCTGCCACAAGAGGCAGGGACGGATCCAGGAATTGTCATCTTGAGGAGGGGACACGTGTTTGGAGTGGCACCACCACGAAAGTAGCTTGAGGGGTGCCTTTCCTGCCGAGAGGCGCCTGTGGCTGAAAAATTCGAGGGTGTTGGGGTGCACTCGAGCCTTCGCGGAGGGACGCATTTTCCTAGTCCAAGGGACGCCACCTTTTATGGGGGGCGGCAGCGCAACCAAGGGGGCCAAGGGGCCATGGCTCCCCGAAATTTTTTTGGGGCCCGCTCCGAGCCAGGGGCCCGCGAAGCGGGCCCCTGGCTCGGAGTGGGCCACCCTACTCAAAGCCCTGGCTAGGGGCCCGCGAAGCGGATCTGTGGCTCGAATCAGGAGCCCTTTGAACCAACTGAAAATCTGGGGGCCCGTTTTAACCAGGGCCCGCCTCGAACCGGGGCCCATTTTGATTCAGAGGCCCGCATTGAACCAATAGCCCGCTTAGAACCAGGGGCCCGCTTCAACCTGGGGCCCTGTCTTGAACCAGGGGCTCTCTGGAACCAGGGGCCCGCTTCGAACCGGGCCCACTTTGATCCAGGGGCCCGCATTGAACCAATAGGAAGGGGAACGTAAAGGAAAAGTGCTTTTATTTCTGCGAAGTTTTACAGACATAGGGGCCCGCTCAAAAGTAAGTGCATGTTTTCCGCAGACTTTTTATAAACATGAGGGGGGCCCGCTTGCGAGGGGGCCCGCTCTCCAACCCTGCCCCCCCGAACTGAAATCCTGGTTGCGCCACTGGGGTGGGGGGGGGGGGCACATGCCCCAACTTCCCTCCCTGGATCCGCCACCGACAGGAGGCCCCTTATAGCCCACGTAATATATATTTGTGTATTTGTATATATATATATGTATCTTATGTACTGAACTGGGGCGGCAAGGGAACACACACGCCAGCAGGTAAGGCTACCACTGATGGTGGCCTCAGCTGAGATACTCCTCGGGCAAATGACGTCGCAGGAGCCGACGGGACGGCTTCGGGAACGGATACAGCAACGGCATCACTCGCGACCTGATCTGGTCATTATGTGAATGACCTATCGGCGGTCCGCGAACTTGACCGTGCACGCCTGACCCGTTGTCTTCACGATGGTCGCTGGCAGCCGGCGGCTGTGGAAGGCTGACGTGTTCCTATTTATATATTTATTTATTTATTTCACGATATATGCCCTCCACGTGCATTGGCTATTATGGACAGTCCTCTGCAATTTGTTTTGAAAATCACATTTTAAAATAATATTTAGACAATCCAATATCCGTAGGTTTTAAGTAATCCAATATTAGTGCGTTGAAGTGATTCAACATCGGTAGGTGTTAGGCCGTCGAACATCAGTAAGCTAGGTTAGGTTGCATTAATATTTATTGATAATTGTATGTTATTTTTCATTATATACCACCACAACCAAAACCTTTTCCCACACTTCCCATATGTTGTTGAGGTGGGATAGCAGGTATATGTAGTCAATTTTCTTCTTGCTTTTTTAAAAGTTATTTCAATGTTTTTGATATTCTTTTCTTGGACTGATTTCTTAGATAGAAGTACTTGAACTTAAAGTGCTTATATCCTTGGAAGTTTTCATTTTCCAAAGGAACAATCAGAAATCAGAAATCAGAAATCACCAGAAAAACAACGTTGTGATGAAAAATGGCCCAGTGGCTTCTTATGCATGCTTGCCATTTTAATTATGAATATTTTGGTTTTAGGGTGCGTCAACCCCATTGGGTTATATTTCACCCATAACAAGGTTGCCTAAGCACGCGTCATACTCACAAACGAATATAAAACATCGGTAGCTATTAAGGCGCTTGATATAAGTTCTGGGGAAACAAATAATCAGTTAGGCAGGTGCATGTATTACGTCAAATCCCATCTCCGCAAGGAAGCACAAAACTGCTCCATTGTGTATCAATCGGGAATAATCTCCCAATAAGTCCTTCAACCTCAGAGCATTCGCATCATATCCGAAGTGGTGCCTACGTTCTTCTGTGTATGCTTGGTACGCCACCAGCACATGGTGCACAGTCAGTGCGGCATTACACCTAACACATTTCGGCCTGTCGTCCCCGCACAATAAATACCTTTGCGTTGCTAGAGTGTGACCAATTCTGAGACGATAGATGGCTACCTCGTCCCTTCTAGTTTGGCTGAAGGACGTTGGCCACGAAGCTAACTATGGTTTGATTTGCTTTAATTGGTTGAACTCCACTTGGTCCCATTTGCCCTGCCACTGTCTGAGAATAAATGATGAGATAATTGGGTAGTAGTCACTGGCAAGAAGTGGGAGAACGCGACTCCTTGGCGCTTGTGCTGCACGCCTTGCAGCCCTGTCGGCCAGCTCGTTACCACGGATTTCGACATGTGATGGAATCCAGCAAAGTATGACCTGTTTTCCCATGCGATGCAGAGAAGTAAGGTGCGATAAAATGTATCGTACGATGACATGTTGCTGGTTAAAACTGCGCAACGCCACAAGACTGCTCAGAGAATCAGTCAAAATAACATGTAAAATATTGTCGTCAACCTCGATGTATGCAAGAGTTTTGCTGATGGCCATCAACTCCGCAGTGAAGACCGTGGCGTGTGGCGGCATTTTACACAAATCCTATAATTGTTGATGGAAAGAATCAACCTAAATATAGGCATCACTCACTTGTTATCTCATGATAACCTCTCCTTTATACTAAGTTTGAGACATATACTTAAAATACACAGGTCAGGACATCGAGCAATCGTGCTCCAATCACTTAAACAAAACCTATATAATGCCATTCCAAAAGGCTTGATACTTTTTGTCAAAAAAGTTGAACATGTGTTTCTATGACAAGAACTATGCTATTTTTTCAACAAAAATGATTATGCTTGTATTCCAGACTAAGTTTTGATGATAGAACAGATATAGTGGGCTGGATCCAGCCCACAATATAGCAGAAAAAAAACTTGTTCAACTGTAAATGTATCTAATGGATACATTTGTCACCTGATATCATTCTTTGTCCATTCTGTAAAAAATGTAGCTCATGAATGTGCCATTTCAGTCAGCAGATCTGACCCAAATCATCTATTTCTCATACCTTTGACCCAAACTTAGTGTAGCTACAACTTAGTGGTAAATGCTTGACATGAGGGTCTTATTGTGATTGTTATTTCGGTGTACAAAGAACATATTTTTCCCACCAAGCACACAAATTCGTTGAAAAGCAAAATAATACCAAAAATGAGGGCTTTAAATTGGTTCATATACAATAACTAATTATTTACAGCTTTAGAAATTGCAAGGTAACCTAGCATAAAATTGCTAGCCTAATCTATTTTTTCAGAGAAAAGTATCAAAATCTTGAAATAAAAGGATATAGCCTAACCATGCCTATCCATATTTTTATTTGGTGGAGGAAAAACATTGTCAACATGCAAATGAAGCAGGGAAAAACACAACAAAGTAATCTTGCAAATGATGTAAACATCAATAATAATACAAAATTCAGGATTACCCAGGGTTTTGGCTGGTGGGAATATTATGGTAGGAATATGATGGTAGGAGACATTTGCTTTGCTGCAAAGAGGCAGGGTTGAGCAGATCTTTCTTTAGGTTTCTTCTCGTGTCAATTTCTTTGAAATGCTTGGAGTATACTCTTGGTTCCCCAACATTTAAGAACTTAGACATGTTTTATTGTATGCTAAGAGATTTTGCTAAGGCAGAATCCTGATAAGAATGGTGTAACCAGAATTCTTCTTTATTAAAGTTGCCTGCCCAGTGCCACCTCTATGCTCTGGTACTGTACAGTAAGGCATGACACCTGAAACAGAGATGTGTTACATTCAAACATAATATCTAGATGCTGAATTCATACTACAGGAAATCAGACTGCAACTCATGGAAAGTTTCAGGAAGGCATTCATAGCATGATTGCATTGTACATAAATATTCAATTATGCATGTATCATCAATAATCCATGCAATTATCCATCAATCCATCCATCAATAATCCATGCAATCAAGGAATAATGCACCGTGCCCTTAGTCTAGCTGGCCTAAAAAAGCTACGTTTTCAATGACTGTTGTATGTCAATGTAGGTAGATATGTACATGTTTGGAAAAATACGCTGCTCGTGGATTTTCGGAATCCAGAACACTACCCTCTTCAGAAAATTGTTTCTTGTTTTCTCATCTGGAGGTTGAATCTCCTAAGTTACCTCCTAAGTTTGACAATGAGCTGCTGTGATCAAGTAAAAGTGCTCAAAATTCACCGAGAGGGGGATGCAGATTGAGTTACGATGCATAAGGTTTTAAAAAAATATTATCCGTACTGGATGACTACAAAATATTCCTCTCAACATGCAAGATTACAATGCACAAATCCAACCTTGCCAATGCATGATAAAAATATGTGTCGTAACAAATGTTCAATGGAAAGAACAGGACAATATTAATAACTCAGTCAGCGCAAGATAAATATACTTGCTTGTAGAGGAAGCAAAATAAAAGTAACCATTGCGTATGATTTGAAAAAAGTATTCTGCAACCATATTGATACCATATTAAAAAACCTTCGGGTGACGTCATGCGGGCTTGAAGGAAAACTTCGATCTACCTTCTAGTAAAGGTATCTTGGCAGACATCGCGCTGTGCTACGGGTAGGAACAGTATGACGAGACAGGTCCAGTGAAGATCACGGCTGGGAAGGAGGGGTAGGAGCAAGTAAGAGATAACTGTTGCAACACAATTCCTCCCTACTAGGTGTAGGGGCGGATACAAGGGTGGGGGAACTGGGGACATGTGCCTCCCCCAAGTTAGTTAGTTATTGGGGATTAGGGGTGCATCGACTACAGAGGCGACGGCGTGTTGACACTCGTCGTTCCACCATGGCACGTGTTTACGGCCGGGGGAGCGACGAGAACCGCTAGGGTCCACACGGAGTCCGCCTCAATGGACTCGCCGAGCCATTGATGACGCCTACCGACGGTCTGTCCCACAGGCGAGGTCAGACCCACCAGAGTCCACACGGAGTCCGCCTCAATGGACTCGTCCAGCCATTGATGACGTCTGTCGACGGTCTGTCCCACAGAAGAGGTCCGACCCACTGGAGTCCACACGGAGCCCGCAGATGTGCGTGGTAATCAGCGAGGTACCAGGTGAAGACCGTAATAGCACATACGTGGTGGCCGTTTTCTCCTCGCGATGGACGCGGAAGGTTTCGATGTTTCAGCAAGATACACAACCGAATGAAGTGCATAGCGAGCCGCACGTCCGTTGTGTGGATGTACACTGGCAATGGACTGAAGCTATGGTTGTACGCCAACAGTAGACTGAACCACCTACCGACACCTCCGTCCTGTGGCTATACACCGACAGTGAATCGAAGCGATGGTTGTATACTGACAGTGGACCGAAGCACTTCTGTCCTGTGGCTATACACCGACAGTGAATCGCAGCTATGGTTGTATACTGACAGTGGACCGAAGCACCTCTGTCCTGTGGCTGTACACCGACAGTGAATCGCAGCTATGGTTGTATACTGACAGTGGACCGAAGCACTTCTGTCCTGTGGCTATACACCGACAGTGAATCGAAGCGATGGTTGTATACTGACAGTGGACCGAAGCACTTCTGTCCTGTGGCTGTACACCGACAGTGAATCGCAGCTATGGTTGTATACTGACAGTGGACCGAAGCACCTCTGTCCTGTGGCTGTACACCGACAGTGAATCGCAGCTATGGTTGTATACTGACAGTGGACCGAAGCACTTCTGTCCTGTGGCTGTACACCGACAGTGAATCGCAGCTATGGTTGTATACTGACAGTGGACTGAAGCACCTATGTCCCGTGGCTATACACTAACACATCTGTCCTGTGGCTATACACCGACACCTCATGTCGTGTGGCTGTACACCGACAGTGAATTGAAGCTATGGTTGTATACTGACAGTGGACTGAAGCACCTGTCGTGTGGCTATACACTGACACCTCTGTCCTGTGGCTATACACCGACACCCATGTCGTGTGGCTGTACACCGACAGTGGACTGAAGCTATTTAACTGCAAAAACCCGCTCCAGTGTGAGAGGTGAATTGCAACGAATAACGACATAGTTGTACATCCAAAGAAATGTCCTTGCCTTTCTGAGATGGGCGATTAAACGGCGTTGGCAACATCACCAGTAGATGTACGCTGTACCCGCAGGACAGAGGTGTCTGTGTACAGCCACAGGACAGAGGTGTCGGTGTATAGCCACAGGACAGAGGTGTCGGTGTATAGCCACAGGGCAAAGGTGTCGGTGTATAGCCACAGGACAGAGGTGTCAGTGTATAGCCACAGGACAGAGGTGTCGGTGTATAGCCACATGACAGAGGTGTCGGTGTATAGCCACATGACAGAGGTGTCGGTGTATAGCCACAGGACAGAAGTGTCGGTGTATAGCCACAGGACAGAGGTGTCGGTGTATAGCCACAGGACAGAGGTGTCGGTGTATGGCCACAGGACAGAGGTGTCGGTGTATAGCCACAGGACAGAGGTGTCGGTGTATAGCCACAGGGCAGAGGTGTCGGTGTATAGCCACAGGACAGAGGTGTCGGTGTATAGCCACAGGACAGAGGTGTCGGTGTATAGCCACAGGACAGAGGTGTCGGTGTATAGCCACAGGAGAGAGGTGTCGGTGTATAGCCACAGGACAGAGGTGTCGGTGTATAGCCACAGGACAGAAGTGTCGGTGTATAGCCACAGGACAGAAATGTCGGTGAATAGCCACAGGACAGAGGTGTCGGTGTATAGCCACAGGACAGAGGTGTCGGTGTACGAGGTGCGACCAAAAAGAAACGGGACATTGGCTGCTGATGACACGACTCAGCAGCCACACACCGATGAACTATATCATAGTGATGCACAACATTTCAGCACTATATGAGCAAAGTGTCGCTTCAGCTGACCCATTGTCCTTCTTTCCACAGGTGTGTTTCTAACTCCTATGCAGTGCCCCGTGTCACAACATGAGCCTTGAACAAAGGATTAACATCAAGTTCTTGGTTAAACTGGGGAAAACTGCTTCAGAAACACTTTCTATGCTGAAGGATGTGTATGGAGACCAAACAATGTCCCGTACACGTGTGTACGAGTGGCACAAAAGGTTTACGAGTGGACGTGATGACGTGGAGGATGACCCGAAGCCTGGACCTCCCACAACATCAAGAAGTGACGAAAACATCCAGAAGGTGAAGGAACTGGTGCGGAGTGATCGTAGATTGACGGTAAGAATGCTGGCTGAGGAACTGGGATTGGGGAGAGAGTCAGTGAGGACCGTCCTGAGGGAGGATTTGGGCATGAGGAAGATTTGCGCGAAGATGGTGCCCAAATTGCTCTCCGATGATCAGAAGGCCCGCCGTGTGGACTTGTCCCGGGACGTCTTGGAGCAGCTGGAGGGCAACACAGAGTTGCTGGACGATGTCATCACTGGAGACGAGAGCTGGGTCTTCCAGTATGACCCCGAGACCAAGCGGCAGAGCCTCCAGTGGAAGACGGCGGGGTCACCCAGACCAAAGAAGGCCCGCATGTCAAGGTCCAGGATCAAGGTGATGCTCATTGCCTTCTTTGACCACCAAGGCTTGGTTCACCACGAGTTCGTGCCACAAGGGCAAACCGTGCACTAACACTTCTACAAAGAGGTGCTCAGCCGCCTGATTGCACGGATCCGACGCTCGAGGCGTGACTCGTGGGAGAACAAGAGATGGATCCTGCACCACGGCAATGCTCCCGCACACGGCGCCCTCAGCATCCGACAGTTTCTAGCCGAAAGACAGGTTGCAACCCTGGAACATCCCCCGTACTCGCCAGATATAGCACCGTGTGACTTCTGGCTATTCCCAAAGCTCAAGGGTGTCCTCAAGGGATCACATTTCGAAGGGGTTGAAGACATCAAAGAGCACGTGACAAGCACCCTGAGAACCATCAAGAAGGAGGAATTTGAGGGGTGCTTCGAGGCGTGGAAGAGCAGATTCCAGAAGTGCATCGACTTCGAGGGGGAGAATAGGTAGTTTCCTGTCATCTCGTGCAATAAAGACTGTATTGACCGAGTCCCGTTTCTTTTTTGTCACACCTCGTATAGCCACAGGACAGAGGTGTCAGTGTATAGCCACAGGACAGAGGTCTCGGTGTATGGCCACAGGACAGAGGTGTCGGTGTATAGCCACAGGACAGAGGTGTCGGTGTTTCGCCACAGGACAGAGGTGTCGGTGTATAGCCACAGGACAGAGATATCGGTGTATAGCCACAGGGCAGAGGTGTCTGTGTATAGCCATAGGACAGAGATATCGGTGTATAGCCACAGGACAGAGGTGTCTGTGTATAGCCACATGACAGAGGTGTCGGTGTATAGCCACAGGAGAGAGGTGTCTGTGTATAGCCATAGGACAGAGATATCGGTGTATAGCCACAGGACAGAGGTGTCTGTGTATAGCCACATGACAGAGGTGTCGGTGTATAGCCACAGGACAGAGGTGTCGGTGTATAGCCATAGGACAGAGATATCGGTGTATAGCCACAGGACAGAGGTGTCTGTGTATAGCCATAGGACAGAGGTGTCGGTGTATAGCCACAGGACAGAGGTGTCTGTGTATAGCCACATGACAGAGGTGTCGGTGTATAGCCACAGGACAGAGGTGTCGGTGTATAGCCATAGGACAGAGATATCGGTGTATAGCCACAGGACAGAGGTGTCGGTGTATAGCCATAGGACAGAGATATCGGTGTATAGCCACAGGACAGAGGTGTCTGTGTATAGCCACATGACAGAGGTGTCGGTGTATAGCCACAGGACAGAGGTGTCGGTGTATAGCCATAGGACAGAGATATCGGTGTATAGCCACAGGACAGAGGTGTCTGTGTATAGCCATAGGACAGAGGTGTCGGTGTATAGCCACAGGACAGAGGTGTCCGTGTATAGCCACATGACAGAGGTGTCGGTGTATAGCCACAGGACAGAGGTGTCGGTGTATAGCCATAGGACAGAGATATCGGTGTATAGCCACAGGACAGAGGTGTCGGTGTATAGCCATAGGACAGAGATATCGGTGTATAGCCACAGGACAGAGGTGTCTGTGTATAGCCACATGACAGAGGTGTCGGTGTATAGCCACAGGACAGAGGTGTCGGTGTATAGCCATAGGACAGAGATATCGGTGTATAGCCACAGGACAGAGGTGTCGGTGTATAGCCACAGGACAGAGGTGTCGGTGTTTCGCCACAGGACAGAGGTGTCTGTGTATAGCCATATGACAGATATCGGTGTATAGCCACAGGACAGATGTGTCGGTGTATAGCCACATGACAGAGGTGTCGGTGTATAGCCACAGGACAGAGGTGTCAGTGTATAGCCACAGGACAGAGGTGTCGGAGTATAGCCACAGGGCAAAGGTGTCGGTGTATAGCCACAGGGCAGAGGTGTCGGTGTATAGCCACATGACAGAGGTGTCGGTGTATAGCCACAGGACAGAGGTGTCGGTGTATAGCCACATGACAGAGGTGTCGGTGTATAGCCACAGGACAGTCGGAGTATAGCCACAGGGCAAAGGTGTCGGTGTATAGCCACAGGGCAGAGGTGTCGGTGTATAGCCACACGATGGAGGTGTCGGTAGGTGGTTCAGTCCACTGTCGGTGTATAGCCATACGACGGAGGTGTCGGTGTATGGCCACAGGACAGAGGTGTCGGTGTATGGCCACAGGGCAGAGGTGTCGGTGTATAGCCACACGACGGTGTCGGTAGGTGGTTCAGTCCACTGTCGGTGTATAGCCATACGACGGTGGTGTCGGTGTATAGCTACAGGCCAGAGGTGTCGGTGCACAGCCACACGACGGTGTCGGTAGGTGGTTCAGTCCACTGTCGGTGTACAACCGTAGCTTCAGTCCATTGCCAGTGTACGCTGTACGCTGTAGCCCGCACGTCACGGCTGAAGGCCATATCACACGTCTTATTCTGCACAGGCAGAAGACAGCTGGTCACAAGACTGCGACTCTGGGCTTCTTTTGCGACACATTCAGCTGCTAGGTCGTCCAGCGTCTCCGACCTGCCACTCAGATTGGTCGCCAGTGAATTCGGCAATCCCACCGGTTGCGGAATTCAAACCCACGATTTTCCGATCAAGAGTCCAGCGCTCTGCCGACTGAGCTACGCTGATAAAAATAACCCTCAGAATTCACGAGGAAGTTGTCGGATGGTCAACGGACCACCGTGGCTAAAACTTCATTTCCACACGAGATGGTCGTCAAGCTTGGCTGCTAACGACTCGCAAGGACTAAAAAGCCTGGGTCGGGCGATACAAAAGTGTATTAATATACATGCTTTACATTCGATGCCGGGTCCCGTTGGTGTTGATTAGTGTGGACAACCGCATCACTTAACAACGTAAGTGAAGTAACATCACACCAGCTGGCAGCGTCGCCCTGTGCAACGTCCCGGGTCAAACTGTCTAACCGCCTTTTGAGCATTTCTCACACTATTTGGAGGGTCACCACGAGTCCAGGCCGCACCTATTCAAGCTTGAATGCACATAATGTACAGCATTTGATTGTAAATTACATCACAGACATTGTGAAAGTTTCACTTTAGGCCAGCCGGCAGTCTCGGAAGCGACTAAATCATTCATAAACACGAACACAATTTCCTAGCGAGAGAAATTCATGTCATACACGTCTGTCAAGCCTGTCTAAAACCAGTCACGACACGCAGCTAAAATAAGTAGAAACAACACAGAGACGCGGCGTGCGCAGTCACCTTGCGCAGGTGGAACGATGGCTGCAAAAACGCGGCGTAAAAGCTGCGCAGGGGCATTTTGCGCGCCCGGAGACCGGCGTGACGACCTATGTACAGATGAGAGGGAGCAGAGCTGAGGTAGGCGCCGAGACTAGAGACGGACGCGGCTGATATGAGGCGAGTCGAGGCGCGCCGCCGCCGGCCGCGACGCCCGTGCCGCTCGGCAGATCACTACATTACATACGACGGAGTGAAAGACAGACGCGCTCCCCTCTCACGCTCCACGCTCGCGCACCTCAAACGCACATCTACGCACACGCACAGACAGACGCACGGCGACACGGGGCAGACGGCGGCGGAGCAGCACGTCCGCGCGTCGCCGGCGCGCACACGACACGGGCCGGCACGCGGCGCTGGTCCCAGTTCAGTTCAGTTCAGTTCAGCTCAGGTCGGCTCAGCACTGTTCACGAGATCCGAGGTGGGTGGGCGCGGCTGCGCGCTCCGCCCGCGCACACTATGAGATCGGCACGTGGCGTGGCGCCCGTCGGCGCCCGCCTGGCGTCTGCCGGCGCCGGCTGTGGGCGGCCGGCCTGCTGGGCGGCCGCTCGGCCGGCGACCGGCTATCACCTGTCCATGGGCAGTGCGGTGCAGCTCGGACCGCCGAGTCGGTCGGGCGGAGACAATGCCCGGTCACGAGGTCAGCGGTCGGCAGCTAGTCTGGACTGGCGTCACGCGTCCCACTGGTGCGGCGACGGCGGCAGCTCGCTCGGGTGTGCCACCGTCGAGCTGCGGGTGTGAGCCAACGTCAGACACAGCTGCCGGTGTGAGCCAACATCACACAGCTGCCGGTGTGAGCCAACGTCAGACACAGCTGCGGGTGTGAGCCAACGTCAGACACAGCCGTCAGCCCTGACACCCGATCATCGTTCAAATAATGGTTTTTCGTTGGGTGTGAGATGCCGAAACGAGCACAGTAGGATGTCGAAATTTGCCATGGAATTAGTGTCACTTCAAATGCTTTTGATGTCTTTCAGACTCAAATTTGAGCCAATGGTGCACTTATGACTGTACCTTCATCAGTTGTTTTGATATTCATAATTTAGGAAGAGCTATATTCGGGATAGCGGAAAAAAACATATGCTACACAATGGCACTGCATGTCATATCGCATTATGAATAATCCCTTTCCCTGACATTGCATTGCGAAATGTTCGTGTATCACCATCCCGTATCGAGAGCATGATCATGATACTTATGAACGAGGTACTGTTAGAAAGGAGACAAGATGTCGATACTTCTTGGATAAGGATGTCGATTGGGTGTTCAGAAAGTGGTATATATTGCACCCTATTTCACGAATAATTTAACACTGCACCCGATGGTCGTCACGCGCCCAGCACACGCACAATGTTGACGGCCGTCGCCGTGAGATGTCCGGCGCCGGGCAATGGCGCCACCAGCTATGGATCTGGCTGGGCTGGATACCAGCAGCCATGCCACGTGGCAGAGGACGACAATGCTTGGGGGCCAGGTAGCCATGGCACCCGAGAATCAAACGTGCTGCTTTGTGTGGTGTGGTAACCACATTAGAACCGCTATCCACTGCTGTTTGTGGTGTGGTAACCACATTAAAACCGCTATCCACTGCTGTTTCTGGTGTGGTAACCACATTAGAACCGCTATCCACTGCCGTTTCTGGTGTGGTAACCACATTAGAACCGCTATCCACTGCGATGACAATGCCTGTTAGCTATACACCATGGACTCGTAACGACATAGCACAAAACAATTGCATACAGTATGAAGCAACATTTTAACGCCGTAGATTATAGCATCGATGCTGCAATCAGAACTTCGCCGACATTGTCAGAAGTCAGGACACAGGTTTACAATAACGACGATCCTGGCCGACACAGTTCGACCTAGCAACAGTGCAACACACCGCGCGACATCTCAATAAGCCGACGATCCTGGAGTCACTTGCCGACACAGTTCGACCTAGCGACAGTGCAACACACCGTGCGACATCTCACTCAGCCGACAACCTAGCAACAGTACAAAACACGGCCACTTTCACCGTCACGCCACACACCACACCACACACCACAAGCCAGTCAGATAAGCGCTTATGACGTCACAGCCGACACTGGACTGACCGCCTGGCCGCCACCTTGATGTGAACATCGATTGCACCACGCCACAACGTGCAGTGTGCCGCAGATACAAATATCTACCGTGCAAAATGTGTCACGCATGCGACGCAATACACAACCAACCTGGCGAAGCTCTTGTATGCGGCAGACTGGGGGTTGATGCAGAGAGGAACCTTCTCCGGGCTCATGTGATTAACGATGAACTTCCTCATTCGATCTGTCGGTAAACAGGTCCATGTTAGGTAAAACGTCGCGCTCAACTTCATAGAGATTATGCAACAGAAAAACGGTGTCTGAAGTCGTGCCCGCGTCACGTGTCAGACCAGGACCGTAGGAAAACTGCTTGAAAGTGTGTGTGTGCGCGTACATGTGTACATGTACATATGCATGTACACACGCACACACACACACACACATATATATATATATATATATATATATATATATATATATATATATATATATATATATAAATATATATATATATATATATATATATATATATATATATATATCGTTGCCCCGCGATGGTTTTTCGGCTCGCCGCATTTTCAGCAGAACCTGTAGGTTCTTACATTTCTATTTAACACCAAGGTAATGACATGTGGTGAATTAATGAGAATGACTGACCGTGGGGATTGACTGAATTAATATGAAGGCATGAGAAGGCAGTTTCGTGCTGGTGGGGATTGCTTTCGATTTAAGCAGGCGACGATATAAGGCTATTTTGCTACTAGAAATGACTCGCCACAAACCCAAAACATCTCAATCCTACAATAAGAATATTACGAATAACCTACTCGCGAGATAAGCTGCACCGACACGCCGCGGGCGCCATCTATTGTATCCGCGGCGAACTGCAGCCGTAGTGCGGCCGTCGGCGCCGTACTGACCTTTGACCTGGACGACGCTGGTGAGCTCGCGCTCCCACGTGTCGTCGAACGGCTGGTGGGCCGTGGGCTCGTAGTCGGCGGTGTACTGGCGCTGGCCGCCCACCGTCCAGCAGCAGCGACACATGCACGCGTGGTAGCGCAGTCGGCCCTCGTCCAGGTAGGGGTGCGACAGCGCGTCCGTCACCCGCAGACGCTTCGCCTGCCAAGTTAGTTCACGTCAGGCAGGCGCATTTGTATTTGTATTTACTTACAAGTACATCCACCCAGCTGGTGGCTATTATTGCACAGGATGGAGGTGAATAAATAAGTCATCTGAATGGCAAAGGACGTAGGGATTAAGGACGTTGCATTCTAGAGCACTGCAGCCAGTCGGCGCCGGCTCAATAGACTGAAACAAGGACAAGGGTAGGTATCAGGTCAAGGAATGGAAGGGTGCTGATAAATCCAGGGCAATGTTCGTCCACATAAATTATACAATAAAAAGCAATGGTGAATAGTGATGTGCTTGTTCGGATTCGTTCGTGCGTTGTCTTGATTGCTGGTTCACTCTCTTCGTATCATACTGAATAAAATTTATATTGCGCTGTTTCATTTCTTGAGTGTAGGTTTTTCTCGGTGGTGAACATTCTTCTCGATGGCAGCACAGTTTTCAGGTTGATTGCAACAATAGATCACGAGGCTGCAAAATTTGAGTGCTTTTTCGCCATGCTGCTTTTGCGACATGGCGCGAGACCAGTCGCGGCACAACGCAACGCGCGGACCACCTATAAGGAAATCCGGTACACCAAACACGCATCAGGGGCACTACGCAATGCGCGGACGACCGATGAGGAAATCCGGTACACCAAACACGCACCAGAACTGTCAGAGCGGGAGGCAGTTAGTTTGTTAGTCAGGGCGGGTATAGGAATTTGCATCGGGGGGGGGACATTTTTCTCAGAGCAACGCCTTCGGCGGGAAAATTCGTTGAGCGGAGGGGAGGGGGGGGCAGTCGAGCCTTCCCGAAAGAGCGCCTTTCCCGGCTGGAAGGGCGCCACCTTTCGATGGGATGGGACACATGCCCCAATTTCCCCCTGTATCCGACTCTTGTTAGTTATCAAGTTTCTTGGATGCATCAACTGCACCGGTTATACAGCTACCATAACGAACATATTTAAACTGTATACGCACTATCCTGGTGTGATAAGCATGTGGTAAGCATGATACGCATGATAATCCAGGGCACATGAGTGTGTCATCACTGCAAAAATGTAACTGAGTGGCGCATGTGTCCTATGCGCAGGCGGCACAGTGCTACTTCATCTCGGCTAGTCCTGCGCGAGCACGACGACCACTGGCCACTTGGTAGCTTTCAACTTGTTGGCACCAACCGCGTCCCAAGGTGACGGTCACTCACCATAAACGTAATCCTCGACGAGAGGACATATCCGAGCGGGAATGGGCACAGAACGCGTACATGGCATGGCCTCTGTGCTGCTCACTTTGTAGCTTCGTCAGCGGCCTCATTCCCCACAATACTGACGTGGTCCGATATGCAGTACTGAACAACTGTTTTTCCATTTTCATGTGGTGAAGTCAAATGCAAAATTATTTCCTGGACAGTGGAAAGGGATGATTTAAAAGATTGCAGTGCCAAAAGACTACCGATAATATCGATTAGAATGAGGTGTATTGCCTCATCTGACACCTGTACGGAACACAACATTTTGTTAATGGCTACTAATTCGGATGTGAAAACTGATGCTTGAGCTGGCATCTCGCAAAAGAGCGTGTGGCAGAACCACCGACAAAAACAAAACAAACATAAGCTTCAGTTTTTGAACGGCCCATGTAGGTCGTCTTATAGCCAACGTGGGACGCCATGAGGCCTATAGCTATAATTAGGAACTCCTGTGATCGTCTCCTCCTATGTGCTTGTCCACTCCCCTGTGATCGTTTCCTCCCCTGTGATCGTCCACTCCACTGTGATCGTCCCTCCTACTCAAACCCCATTCGCTCCCATATTCCCGCTGAGTTACCATCTCAAACCACCTGTCAATATCCGGGTCGTGCTCCCTATCCCCTGTTATAGTCGCCTGGCAAAAGCGCTGCCATTACACGCTACCTGCACATATAACTCCTTCACCTGCACATATAACTCCTTCACCTGCATACATAACTCCTTCACCTGCATATATAACTCCTTCACATGTACATATAACTCCTTCCCCTGCACACATAACTCCTTCACCTGTACATATAACTCCTTCACCTGTACACATAACTCCTTCACCTGTACATATAACTCCTTCACCTGTACACATAACTCCTTCACCTGCATATATAACTCCTCACCTGCACATATAACTCCTCACCTGCACATATAACTCCTTCACCTGCACATATAACTCCTTCACCTGTACATATAACTCCTTCACCTGCACATATAACTCCTTCACCTGCATATATAACCCCTTCACCTGTACATAAAACTCCTTCACCTGCACGTGTGACTCATGCACCTGCACAGGTGGCTTCTGCACCTGCACGTGAGACTCCTGCACACGGCAAACAGACTCGAGCCCGTTGTTGAGAGAGAGAGAGGGAGTGAGGGGGAGCTTCGCGCGGGTGGCGGGTGAGGCAGGCCGGATAAAGCTGCGACAGGTCGGCACGCAGACGTCGCCTGCCGCGGCCGCATCCCGACCGCCAGACGGGAACACGCTGTTGTCGGCGTCGCCGGCCATTCTGTCCAAGGTCTGCCACTTTCCACCGCCGCCGGCCGCTGAAGGGCGACACACCGTCTGACCGAGCGACGCGCCGGCCAGCCCGTGTCGGCGACGCGACCGTGCAACGGGCCGGCTGTTCATCCGCCGAGCAGCCATGTCGCCTGTGCGTCGGTGAAATAGCTCGCATTGTGGCCGAGGTTTCTGGCTAGAGTCTCTAACTGGAGTTTCTGGCTGGAGTTTCTGACGGGGGTTTCTGGCTCGGGTTTCTGGCTGGAATTTCTGGCTGGGATTTCTGGCTGGGATTTCTGGCTGGGATTTCTGGCTGGGATTTCTGGCTGGAATTTCTGGCTGGAATTTCTGGCTGTGGAATCGCTCATGTTTTGCTCGCGGGACTTAATTTTCTCTTGGGCTTGCATACATGCCGAGATACGCTAGTGTTCCATTGCATTTGCTTATGCGACGGACAGTTATCGCCCTCCTTGGCGGTGATCTTCCTCAGCTTGCGGAAGATGCTGTGTAGTCATGTGCGTCCATGGGCCCCAAGACATTGCGGTCATCGTTTATGAGCAATTACGTTGGGTCAGGATCATAATTTATTTGGTTGGTTGTCATAATCGTAGGGTTGTCGAGGAACGGTCCACCTGAAAACAAATGAAATCGACGAGGCTAGGCTTGCAATTAATTGGGCTTTAGCATGGGGTGTTCGATAACGCATTGTTGCTGATGCTGAATCAAGCTAATACCGTCGTCTCATCCCATCCCTGGTTGGTTATTGGTGTTACGACACGTCGACCGTTGAGTCATGTAGCGTCGCCAATCTCTCACGCCGATTGATCGCGGGCGAAGAGTAGCGACAGGTGAGACTCGAACCCACAACCTTTCGATTGTGAGACGAGCATCTTACCCCTAGACCACTCGTCCCCTCTCATCCCATCCCAGATACAGCTGACAATGTCAAATGGGGCAGGTAACGCGCAGCTGGCCGATGTTCGCCAACGCCTCCGAGAACGGTTCCTACCAATGCCGCTCTGCCTGGGATTGTGTTTGTGTTGGGATCGTCACAGGATTCCCAAAACACGTTCTAGTGAACCAGGTCACGACAGGGATACTTCGCCGCCGTCCCCGCCTTCACCTGCGGCCGGCGCCACGCCACCCATCTGCCATCTGCCGGGAGCGGGTCGAACTGCGAGGACAAGGCACGGGATGCTGCCACAGCACCTAAGAGGAATTCAAGAAGACAGCCAACCGCCAACAGACTTAATAAGTGATCTACTGCAGCACCGGCATGTGAGCTGGCCGACACTGATGGGCTGATAGGCCTCCCATAGTTACCACTCTGCTCTAGGCTACACAAAGAAGCCCACAATTCGAACACTGAGAAGAAAGGAAACTCACAATTCGAACAGAGAAGAGAGGGGAAAGAAAGGCAGCTACAGCCAGAGCCAGATTGAGATAAAGATCCAGAGCTGCATCCGCCTGGGTGGAACCTGGGCGGAGCACGGAGGCAGCCTCAGTGACCCTGGGCAGGGTGTGCACAAGACCTGTGTGGAATCGCGTTGGGATTCCGACAGGTCGCCGTTCGTCGCTCGGACCGCACGCCCCGGATACAGGCCGCGTGGAACCCGGATGCGGCTCCCTGAGCGGACGGCACATGAACTGGACCGAGACAGGCCGCGAGGAACTCGACCGAGCAACACGCCCAACTCAATACGATGTCTCGACTCATTGCGGGAAGATGGCGCGCAACGGGCTGGAGTACTACACGGCCAGCGTGCCTGCCTTAGTCCAGGGCTTCCATGATCCCGACGTCGCTTGACCGAAGGCTGGTTCGGATCACCGTCGCGAACCCTACGCGATAGTGCACCTCTGGCAGCCACGCAATGCAACGTCGAAGCCTGAGGCCGGGCGGCGGCCCGGCGAATTGCTACCGCCCAGAGGAAAACGGCCGTCTGGCCGAAGGCCACCAGGAAGTGACGTCTGCTGGGTATCCCAACTCCCGCAATGGCAGGAATTTAGGGCCATTTCGGCAGCGCACCTGCCGAGATCTAAAACTCCCCCTCCCCATCTGGCTCTCTCCAGATTGAGGGCACGGGGGCCAATGTCGTTCCAGTGCGGGAAACCCGTGTATATATAGCGTACCAACATTGAACTGCGCTAAAATGACAGCGTGAATCCCACTAGATAAAGTGACGTAATGGTCATTACGAAAATGCCATGTGTCCGACTGAACGAAGGACTTGAAAATGATTTGGCTCTGGCAGGGAACTGGAGTTTAGATACAACATACAAACACAATATCAGGAAAAAAGATAAATATAAATTTACTCGAGCCGGAGAGGGGAAAAGCTGCTGCTGCCAACGCACCCAGATCGCAAGTTTCTTCCCTTGGAATACTCCCGTCTGAGGATGTGATAGTTCACTTGGGCGCTTCAGGACGCACGATCTGCAAATGACAAATGACAAACGCCAACTAAATGAGAAAACATCGTATTTCATCCGATCGCGTGAATAAGGTATTTCCAACCCCGCACATACCGAATTGCTCGCACCATTGCGGGGCTGAGATGGGTCGATATGCCAGTCCCATATCCACTGTGGCATACGTCGTCACCACCCGCCTGATTCACACAACTCACGGGGTTGAAGGCCAGCATCTGCGCCAGCAGGTGGACGGCGTCGGGGCTGGTGTGGCTGCTGAGGCTGTAGAGCACGTGCAGAGATGCCGGCTTGTAGGGCCGGCGCACCATGTGCTGACGTGCGCCCTGGCACACGGTCGACATGTCGTCGGCACACGGAGAGCCCAGCAGGTCGGTGATGAGCTCCAGCTGCTGGATCGGCGTCGACGCCTGCGGGCAGGCCAGGTCAGGTGAGCGGTCAGCTCCAGCCGTTGGAGCGGTCATTGCGCCTGGATGTCGGGCTGGGTCAGATTTAAAAAAATCAATCCCAACATCAGGTCAGCCCGGCATCGGCACACCCGACCAGCGTGCGGTCGGCGGGTCGGCGTGGGACAGTCGTCAGCCGGTCCGACTGCCGGCCCTCGCCACATAATGCGGCGATCGGTCCCAACACGTACACAATGTGAGACTCCTCTCACCTCGTCCAACATGTGTACGGCAACATTAGAGCACAGTTACAGACAGTGTAGCAACTGCTACCGACCACCGCTGCTACGCAACTTCCGGCATGCACCAGCCTTATCTCAGCGATATCCTCGGCGTGCACGCCATCCGCCCGCCAGCTCTGGCAGTTGCTGGTGCCTACTGTTCACTCTCATCATCCATCACCTGGCGTCCACGACACTCGGGACTCGAGGATTGCCTGGGGATCTGGGACTATTGAGGGTAAACGACGGCATAAGAGACAAAGGGACAGCAAGGGTAAATGTGCGCTGTATTCCACCTCTTGTGGGGAAGTAGTAAACTGAGCTTCGCGAAAGAAATTAGAGAGCCGGACAAGGTCAATAACTGCTGGTACATACGATATAAAGGTCCGGTGGTTGCTAACGCTCACGTTCACTGTACACGTATTACAGCTGACTCACTTACATCATCTGCACATGTCTGCTGTCCGCGAAAGTTCACTGTCCACACACGTTCGTCGTATAAGATGTTCCATGTCACAGCACACACACAAGCACAGTGTATTCCCGTCTACTGACTGAGCTGACATTCGCCAAATATCCACACCCGGCTACCACCTGCACAAAGCATTTGTAAGCACAACGCACACGTCCAACGTCCACAAGTCTGCAGTCTGCACACGCCAGAAGACACGTCCACCGCCATGTCGGACGGCGAACGAAGATCTCACCTGGAAGAGGATGCGGCGGCCAAGCAGCTCGGCGAAGATGCAGCCCACCGACCACATGTCGACGGCGCCGTCGTAGTGGGTGGCGCCCATCAGGATCTCTGGCGCCCGGTAGTACTGCGTCACCACCTCCTGGGTCATGTGACGACGCCGGTTCGGCTCCTCGACGCGCGCCAGACCGAAGTCGCAGATCTGGCCACACGGCGGCCGTCATTCACAGGTGGCCGGCTTCAGCTTCGGCGAGGGCGACACTTTCGGTGGTAACATGTGCAGCAGGTGCAGCGGCTGATTGGTCGCCAGATGGTTGACTAAGGGGTTGGGCGTTATGGTCGCGAGGTGTGCAATGCCTAGTCTGTCTGCAGCATGTTGACATTGACTGTTGATGGCGGCGGCATCTGATCCGTCGTGTAGAATTTGTGTCCTCAGTCAAAGCAGAACTATGTGTTACGTACATAGTTCAGAAATGCCCGTATTTCCTGGTCAATCATTGTGGATATATTAAAAGCTAAGTTGATCTTCAAGATTCAGGAACGACTCAATGTTATTTAAAAAAAATTGTAAATATATATTGTGACGTTTCGGTCATAGGCCATTGTCAAACAATCATTGTCATGATTGTTTGACAATGGCCTATGGCCGAAACGTCACAATATATATTTACAATTTTTTTCTAACATTGAGTCGTTCCTGGATCTTTAAGATCAACTTAGCTTTTAATACATCCTCTATGTGTTACAGTCATACACTGCAACGCAACAACATTTGAGCAAACATTGATATCCACAAGCAGAAACAGCGACAACTTACCCTCTCATCATTCACATTGCAATCCCATGCAGAGCTGGATATATACATACACATTGTCATCGTCAAATAATGTCAAAAAATGTCTTGTCGTTGTCAAATAGCACCATTCAACGTCCCAGCGGGAAGAAGATAATGCTAAGACGGCAAAACCCAGGACAGTTTTTTTTTCAGCACCGGTCCCAAGTGATGCGATTCGCTTCAAACTGCAGGACATAAATATTCGAGTCGGCACATCCCGCATGAAGCGGACCGACATCGCCACAACACCGTAGCCGTCGCCGGCATTGCGCCAAGGCGACCAGCTTTCACCGCGGCCGCCGCACAAATCCTGTCGCCGGCAGTGTTGGGAAAACGCTGCCGTTGCCACGACAAAGACGTCCAGATTGTGGCGGGGTGTCGAGCTGGGAAATCCACCGCCGGTCGTCCATGCATAGCGGCATCGGAGGTGTCCTACCGCCGTGACCCCGCAGTCCTGACGCCGTGACCCCGCAGTCCTACCGCCGTGACCCCACAGTCCTACCGCCGTGACCCCGCAGTCCTACCGCCGTGACCCCGCAGTCCTACCACTGTGACCTCGCAGTCCTACCGCCGTGACCCCGCAGTCCTACCGCCGTGACCCCGCAGTCCTACCGCCGTGACCTCGCAGTCCTACCGACGTGACCTCGCAGCCCTGACGCCGTGTCCCAGCAGTCTCATCCGCCACTGTTTCCCGCAGTCCTGTCACTGTTTTACCACGGTCCCACCATTGCCGCACCGACATTTTGGCATCGTCCCACCATTGACCCATCATTTCCCCGGTATGGATCCGCAACGTTCTGTTATCGTCAGTTAGGTCAGCCGTTAGGCGGCGAGACGATAGTGTGATCGTGGCGAGACGATAACGGAACCGATCACACCACCGTCCCGCCGCCGTCCTGCCACAGCACCGACAACGTCCCGACCCCGCTTCGGTCCGCCGCCGTCTCACCACCTTCGTACCGCAGTCCCGCTACCGGCGCATCGCGAGCAAACCGGCCGGCTGCAATGTTAATAACTCAGCCACGCTGCAGCGACCCGGCGAACAGGCTGGCCGCGGCGCGGCGAGGCGCACCACGTGCACGCCGCGCACCTCTTTGTCTGCGTCGTGATATGCACCGCCCTTTGTGCCGACCTGACCGGAAACAACGGCCGGCTTTCCATCTGGTGGCGGCTGTCACGCGGAGCCGTCATCGGCGCGGCGGCTCGGCTCGCCGGGGAATGGCGGGGCGCCGCGCGCCGAGCACGCCGCTCAAATCTCAACTCTCCGCCGCCCCAGCCGCCCGCTGAGTACTCTACGCGAGGCGATTAACTCGGGCGGCGGCTGGACGGACAAAGAGCCGCCGATGCCGGCCGGTCAGATTGACCAGCGTCGATGAATCCGGCGGCCGGGCAGAAACATCCAAGCGGCACCGGTTTCTTGGTAGCAATGAATGGCCCCAGCGCCGGCCACGTGCCAGAGGGCGGGTGACGTGCCCCGGTGCCGAGAGCCGAGTGATTCAACGATCCTGCCACAGCCGTGTGTGGTTTGACGACAGCAGGGAATCGCACTCCAGCCGGCCGGCGACTCGCGTCACGCCCGCCCGATGAGCAACACGCCGAGCCACGTCGGACTCCCCGCCGGCCTCACGACGTCCGACTGCCGCCGGCCCGATGAGCAACACGCCGAGTCACGTCGGACTCTCCGCCGGCCTCACGACGTCCGACTGCCGCCGGCCCGATGAGCAACACGCCGAGTCACGTCGGACTCCCCGCCGGCCTCACGACGTCCAGGACGTCACCCACCAGTCCAAGTCTGCCCACGTCATCCATCGATCTGACGGCGTCCGAGGCGAAATCCGTCCATCGACGGTGTTCGTGTCACCTGTCTGAGGGTATTCACAAGACTAGCTCGTCGCAGTCATCTGGCCACCTGACGGTCGGCGACGTCACACCCGGCCGTGGCCGACCGGGACGGCAGGGTGTGACGTCACAACCTGGCCACCTGACGGTCGGCGACGTCACACCCGGCCGTGGCCGACCGGGACGGCAGGGTGTGACGTCACAACCTGGCCACCTGACGGTCGGCGACGTCACACCCGGCCGTGGCCGACCGGGACGGCCAGGGTGTGACGTCACACCCGGCCGTGGCCGACCGGGACGGCGGTGTGACGTCCTGGCCACCTGACGGTCGGCGACGTCACACCCGGCCGTGGCCGACCGGGCCTGCTCGCAGGCACCGTCGCCGCGCCGCCGTCACGCTCCCTTGCGGTTCCCGGCGGCGGGCGACACAGCCTTGTAACGCCAACCCGCGATCGGCCCGCCTCCAGCCGTCCGCGATATCGCCACGTGACGGAGCCTTGGCGGCGGGGTCGATTGTGCGCCCCATGTCGGCCGCCTGGGAACGCTGCTCAAGGGTGACGAGGCCGGCCGGACGGACGGACGGACCGACGGACGGCGGCGGCCACACAATGCGTCGACGGCGCGGACCAGTGAAAGTGCCACAGATCGACGCCGTACGGCGACCGGCCGGCCGGCACCGCTGACCCACTTTCCGACCGCCACGGCGTCGGCCGGGCCCGCACAAAGCCGGCCGCGCTTTTGGGCGCGCACTCTTCTCGCGGCGCGCTGGCGGCCGCGTTCTTACGTCGGGCAATATGTGGCCGGGCCGGCCGGTGACGCCAGAGTGGCTCCGGCTGGCAATTACTGGCGGCCGGCCGGCCGGGCGGCAGAGCCCACCTGAACCCTTGTTCTGTGCGACGTGGCCTCAGTGTGCTCGGTCGCACACAGAGCGTAGTTTCCTCAGCCGATCCGACCAAAAACCACACGTTCTCTTCCGGTAGGACGATTGAATCAACAGCCAAATTTAGGAACGAATCGGAGTAGCGGGAATGCCGTCCGGCTCCTGACGATGTGCACTGTCCAGGTCACGGGGCCTGCCCTCCATGGCAGAGTGAGAGGCAGGCGACACCATACGGCCTCAGCTGCTGAGTGCGTCGCAACCACAACCACCACCCAGAGTAAACTGCGCCACGGCTCAACTCACCTTGAGTACGCAATTTGAGTTGACGAGTAGGTTACCCGGCTTGATATCTCTGTGCAGAATCTTTGCCGAGTGTAGGTACTTGAGACCTGCAACGGCGCGAGGGTAACGTCAGAGCCGACACAAACACATCAGCGTTGGCACGTGTGGATACGTGCAGGCACGTGTGGACACGTGCACATCCGTGGCGACCAGCGACAGGTGAAGGCACGTCCCGCCACACGCAACATCGGACAGGCATCACAGTTTGTCGTCATGAAAGCTAAGCTCTGCGCCGCGATTACGTCACCGGGCATATGACGTCACGGCGGCCCAGGCCGACTCGGCGCGGCGACGCACGAGCTCTCCAAGGCCGGGGTGGGGTGTCCAGTGCCCAGTGTTCACATATGACAAGTACCCACAGCCTCTCGTACTCGTGACGCACTGACGTGGGAACGGAAACCGAGTCGGACCGAGCATCTCGGCGACAGTACGGCGAACTCTGTTGTCAGCGGTATCCGCCCGGTTACAAACGTCACGGCGGAGCTCTACCCACGCAGGCAGAAACAGCAGCGAGCACCAACAAAACGGCCGCGCAGATGGTGAGATCTACCTGCTGGCCGCTGCAGGCTAGGCTAGGGGACTGCCGCCGGCCTCGATCCGTGCTATCAGGTCTGCACCGCAATGACAAAGGTTGTCTCAATCCGCGTACGCGTGTGAATGCGTGTTGCTTTTGTGTGTTAGTGGGTGACTGGTGTCTGGGATGGTTGGTTGGTTGGTTATTTGGGCTTAGGGGCGCATCGACTGCGATGGTCATACAGCGCCCATCGGTGTTTGGGAGGGAGGAGCTGTGCCGACAGAGCGGACGTCGCTCTGGGAGGGAGGAGCTGGCCGAAAGAGCGGACGTCGCTCTGGGAGGGAGGAGCTGGGAGGGAGGGGAGAGAGATAGAGATAGAGATAGAGATAGAGATAGAGATAGAGATAGAGATAGAGATAGAGATAGAGATAGAGATAGAGATAGAGATAGAGATAGAGATAGAGATAGAGATAGAGATAGAGATAGAGATAGAGATAGAGATAGAGATAGAGATAGAGATAGAGAGAGAGAGAGAGAGAGAGAGAGAGAGAGAGAGAGAGAGAGAGAGAGAGAGAGAGAGAGAGGGAGTGAGGCGCTATGCCAGCCGACCGCTTCGACTGGCCGGCCTGCCGGGTGCTATTTTCAACCATTGATCGGGAGCAACATCACCCCTCTACCGACACGAGATCGACAGGAGTGCCATTGGCACCGCCCAGTCCAGGCACGCCGACCAGTCCGCACATCACACCATTCCAGTCACCGCCGACCGGTCCACCGGCACAGACTAGCCCAGTCGCCCAGTCCACAGCACTGCCGACCAGTCCAGTCCCACAGCACAGACTAGCCCAGTCAGCACGCCGACCAGTCCACAGCACCGCCTAGCCCAGTCCACAGCACCGACTAGCCCAGTCCACAGCACCGACGCCCAGTCCACAGCACCGCCGACCGGTCCAGTCTCACAGCACAGCCCAGCCCAGTCCTCAGCGCCAGCTAACCAGGTTCCCAACCACAATCAACATGGATCCAGACACCAGCCAACCCAGTCCTCAATATGGTCCATCCAGTCCTCAGCATCTGCCCACCAAGTCCTCAATACCACCCATTCCGGCTTCACGGTGGCCAGTGGATAAACTGTGGAGGTGGGGTGGGGGGAGAAGGAGTCGAACAAGTTACTCCACAATTTTCACTCTGGTTCCGCACGTTACAGACCACCAATTCCGACGGCCAGCCCACCAGACCCGCATCACCACGGCCAGCCAGGAGCCGTCGCCACCACCGGCACGGTCGGCCGGCCGACCAGACCCAGTGGAGCGCGACGGACCCAACTGACGCTCTCCCTTTCCCCCTCCCACGCCGCGTCGCTTGGTAACCGGCGTTACACTTGAGTGCCGTCGGGGTCCCGGACGGACACCCCAGGGACGGCGCACTGATGCACGCGCCGGGGGATCCGACATGGGGCGCGTCTGACATGGTTAGTCCCATTAGCTGGCAACTGCGATATTTATAATTACAGATGACTGGGGAACGGGTTCCGTGAATTCAGTGTGACCGTGTTTGTTAGTACGCTTCCGAAAGTCACGTTACCGTCCAACCGACACGGATATGATGGCAGCTCCAGCATTGCACGATGAATGGCAGATAGCGAGAGCGGCACCCGACGTCTGGGCCTCTTCGCCTAGATGGGACAAACCCAATTCACTTTGTGGTTTACATTGAGCAGTTTCCTAAGAGGCGGACTCTGCCGGAAGTTCGGAACGCAGCGCGAAGCAGTCGTTGGCAGGGCAGGCATTGAGCGCAAACTTTTCAGGCCATTCAACTTGATCGGCCGTAACTCTCGCTGCACCGACGGTTGGCATGTACTTGACCTAACGACTCCGCCCTGAACCCAGAGGTTCCGCCAAGACAACACAGTTCGTGTGTGGGGGAGGGGGGTCTAGAGGTTTGAGGTCTGTTCTATGCGTGCAAAATCCATCGGTATAATGCTCATGCCGAAAATATGACGAGTCCAGCCAAGCCCGCCTCTCGTCCGCATGGCGAACTCCATTAATGCGTACATCCATGGATGATCTCCTAACGTAAAACTTCCTCAATCCATTGGCATCCAATCACCGGCCCTGAAATCGAACACTTACCAATCACCAATTCAACCACCACGTATACCCCCTTCCCTTCAGAATGTACTCTTCATTTCTGCGCCCAGCCTGCACGACTGCTGAGAATGTCTGTTCCGGTTGACGCTGCCCAGTGTAGCCAGCCCGTCTCGAGTACTCCCGCTCTGGTTGGCGCTGCCTGTAGCCAGCCCGTCTCGAGTACTCCCGCTCCGGTTGGCGCTGCCTGTAGCCAGCCCGTCTCGAGTACTCCCGCTCCGGTTGGCGCTGCCCAGTGTAGCCAGCCCGTCTCGAGTACTCCCGCTCTGGTTGGCGCTGCCCAGTGTAGCCAGCCCGTCTCGAGTACTCCCGCTCCGGTTGGCGCTGCCCAGTGTAGCCAGCCCGTCTCGAGTACTCCTTCTCCGGTTGGCGCTGCCCAGTGTAGCCAGCCCGTCTCGAGTACTCCTACTCCGGTTGACGCTGCCCAGTGTAGCCAGCCCGTCTCGAGTACTCCCGCTCTGGTTGGCGCTGCCCAGTGTAGCCAGCCCGTCTCGAGTACTCCCGCTCTGGTTGGCGCTGCCCAGTGTAGCCAGCCCGTCTCGAGTACTCCCGCTCCGGTTGGCGCTGCCCAGTGTAGCCAGCCCGTCTCGAGTACTCCCGCTCCGGTTGGCGCTGCCCAGTGTAGCCAGCCCGTCTCGAGTACTCCTTCTCCGGTTGGCGCTGCCCAGTGTAGCCAGCCCGTCTCGAGTACTCCTACTCCGGTTGACGCTGCCCAGTGTAGCCAGCCCGTCTCGAGTACTCCCGCTCTGGTTGGCAGTGTAGCAGCCCGTATCGAGTACTCCCGCTCTGGTTGGCGCTGCCCAGTGTAGCCAGCCCGTCTCGAGTACTCCCGCTCTGGTTGGCGTTGCCCAGTGTAGCCAGCCCGTCTCGAGTACTCCCGCTCTGGTTGGCGCTGCCCAGTGTAGCCAGCCCGTCTCGAGTACTCCCGCTCTGGTTGGCGTTGCCCAGTGTAGCCAGCCCGTCTCGAGTACTCCCGCTCTGGTTGGCGTTGCCCAGTGTAGCCAGCCCGTCTCGAGTACTCACTGGGAGCCGCGTCTTTCCCACACCCGGAACCTCGCCCGGCGTGCTGGAAGCGACTCGACTGCCAGCTCGCAGCCGAAGTGGTGATGCCAACCTCCGGCGTGGCTATGTCAATCAAGAGATCCAGCTGGGCCCAGCGCTGGGCGCAGATCAGTCGTTGGGGGCCGGAGACGGTCGAGGATCCATGGACGCGGACAGCGCACGGCGGAAGACTCGGCAGTGGCCGAGCGACAGATAGCTCCCGGCCGTGACCGGACGGCGAAGAGGAACCGGGCCAGGCCGGCACTGGACAGTGAGCAGGAGACCGGGCCGGGCCGGCACTGGACAGTGAGCAGGAGACCGGGCCGGGCCGGCACTGGACAGTGAGCAGGAGACCAGGCCGGGCCGGCACTGGACAGTGAGCAGGAGACCGGGCCGGGCCGGCACTGGACAGTGAGCAGGAGACCGGACCGGACCGGCACTGGACAGTGAGCAGGAGACCGGGCCGGGCCGGCACTGGACAGTGAGCAGGAGACCGGGCCGGGCCGGCACTGGACAGTGAGCAGGAGACCGGACCGGACCGGCACTGGACAGTGAGCAGGAGACCGGACCGGACCGGACCGGGCCGGCACTGGACGGGACGTGACTATGAACAGGAGGAGACCGGACTACAGCACACACCACCAGAGGACTCAGGAGCACGTAGCAGACAGCAGAGGTTCCAGTCCGGGCGGAACACCAACACTCTCCGGAGTGGGTGGCCGCACGACTCCCCATCTCCGACCAGCAGGAGGTGGCGCGCGGCGCTGTGCTTCACCACACCGCCGACGGCGGCGTCGACATTCCGCGTCGACCGCAGGAGTGCCTGGCGGCCACCCAGTGTCAGGGGCGGCCGGCCCGAGGCGACCACCGGCCGCGTCACGGGACGCGTCGGCCGTCACCTCGACAGACGATCTGCCGGCCGCCGCCTCGACAGACAATCTGCCGGCCGCCGCCTCGACAATCTGCCGGCCGTCGCCTCGACAGACAATCTGCCGGCCGTCACCTCGACAGACGATCTGCCGGCCGCCGCCTCGACAGACAATCTGCCGGCCGCCGCCTCGACAGACAATCTGCCGGCCGCCGCCTCGACAGACGATCTGCGGGCCGCCGCCTCGACAAACAATCTGCCGGCCGCCGCCTCGACAGACGATCTGCCGGCTCGCCACCTCGACAGACGATCTGCGGGCCGCCGCCTCGACAGACAATCTGCCGGCCGTCCCGGCGACAGCCTGAGGCGGCATTTCCGACCGAGTTGGCGACGACACAGCTGCAGCGTCGGCTGTGGCGGTGCCATCGGCGCGGCACAGTCATCAACGGCGCCGCCGCCGGTGCCGCTGGCGCCGCTGCCATTCCTGTGGTCGGCCGCACCACCATCACCAGCGGGCGACGGACCCTCACCACGACCGACTCACTCTCTAATCAACCATTTTGAGCAGGCGAGGAAAAACTAAGCCGGCTATGTCCGGACCAGTGGTTGAGACAAAACTGAAAACAAAATCATGAGATCACTTTATAGGCTTCTGCAGAAAGACAATGCACTGCAAACAATTTGCGTGCTTTCACGATAGATTACCTACCAACGCACTGGACATTTCGTCTCGTGTATTAAATACATACCCAACTAATACTACCATACCATATTGTGGTGGGATTTCTAATACTCCACCTGTTCCCAATTATTCGATTAGTTCGCAGCCTTGTCTTTTCAATCTGGGCTGGTAACTATCCTGCTGGATAGCATACCAGTTCTCATCCAGTAGTCTCTGGAATGCAGGTAGCCAAGGAGCGGTGACAACATCCAGAAAGAGTTCCACTTTAACGTAGCCCAGACTCATTGCCAATCTTATTCTGGAGAGGTTCTAGTTGTTCTCAGACTATGTATGTCTCTTGTTGATGTCAAATAGGTAAAATAAGAATTTCCACGCTCTCTCTCTCTCTCTCTCTCTCTCTCTCTCTCCTCCTCTGTGCTCTCTTTTTTGCCAGCTATCAAACAACTTAAATGTACTGATATCTCTAGATTACAAAGGTGAGGGGGCGGCTCAGCTATCAAGAATGTCCTCTGATTGGCATACTAACCAACCCAGAATGAAAAGGCATCAGTTTCGAGCTCCCTTCAGTTGGCCTGTTCAATTGCATATCGTTATTTCTGACCGTCTTTTGTGCTATGAGCTGAAAATTTTAACTGGAATTTCACCGATTTTAGGGGTTCCTGGTCTAACTAGTCTATGCACTCCCTGAGGTCTTCCAACTCCAAGTTTGCTTGCTTTTTTCTAATTTATCTCATTAGTTTGCATACAATTGGCAGCATTTCACAGTTAACGCCCTTAGCTATGACTCTTTTTGGTGCATCTACACAGGTAGAGCAGAGTATATAGGAGGGAACACAGCAGTGAGCTAATAAATAAGTCATGACAAATGGATTTATAAATGTGATTAAATAGTACCTTTTCAGTTCACAAACATTGCATCTTTTGCTGAATTTGATCTTCGTCACATTTAGCGACACAGGTGGACGCAACTGGTCATGTCCAGCCGGATTCAACCGTGGTTAAAAAAAAGACTGAAAACCATCTGCTGAATGAACTTGCCAACCTTGATTTAAGTGTGGGTATCGGTGTAAAAATGTTCTTGAAAAGTTGTAACGAGTGGAAAGCTAAAGGATGCAAAAACGTAATATGGGATTTGGGAAGAGATTATGGTTATCTAGCCAAGATCTAGTATACCTAAAAATGAATAGCGGCAATAAGAAATATATTGCCATTTCCTAGTTTTTGGATGTCTTTGATTTGATTGCTCTCTTCAGTGTACGGGCCGAAAAAGATGAGTGCAACTTTAGTGACGGCAATGGACAAACCTGAGTGGACAACCGTGTTCAGCTGGATGCGACTTTCCATCTGAGCTCGTAAATTCCAGGACATTGATCCGACTGGAATATGTGCTCAACGACAACACCGCTCGAACGCGTCCAGGTAGTGTTCTTCGAACAACGGCTCAAGGTCCGCCATTAGTGGAGAACACTCTCTAAGTGTCCGAGTGAATGGAACACAGTAATTTGAATGACACAGAGCAGCATAGTCAGCACAGAACGCTGAATTCCTTAGCCGACGCATTCCCAGCTGGTCATTCCAAATCTGTTGAACCGATTGCTCAGCGGGGTATTAAGTAGCGTACGCTTCTGCCAGTACGGCAGTGTACACTGCACACTGTGCAGTACCGTTCAGTATTCCGCACCCATCGCCAATACAGAGGCCGCTCGTCGCCATCGCCTGTCCCAATCGGCGGCACGTGCGGCACCTTGTCAGTCCGACCTCCAACCAGTACCGAGTGCGGCCAGCTCCGGCTGGGTGGGCCGAGGTCAGACGTTGGGAGCGTCTGGCTCGGCAGGCCGGTGGCAGTCACCAGAAGTCCGTCACGGCTGCCTCGACGGCCCTCGACGGCCCTCGGCAGCTCTCGACGGCCCTCGACGGCCCTCGACGGCCCACCACAGCCCGCCAGTCCGGCCGAAGGCGCCTCCAGGCCGAGCGCGCAGGTCTGCGAAGCCGGTCATGTACCGGGCGTCTGGTACTGGTACACACTACACAGCCGCCCTGACCGGCCACTGGTGATTACCACGGTACTGGTACACACTACACAGCCGCCCTGACCGGCCACTGGTGATTACCACGGTACTGGTACACACTACACAGCCGCCGCGCGACCCCGCCGGGGTCGTGAGGTCACAGCTGACCGGAGACAAGTGGCACGACTGGCAGACAGCCAGCTGCCTACAATGACGCTCTCCGTGCGGGTGCCGAGTCGCATTTGTACGGTGCTGCTTTACCAGCACCACCATTGCAGCTGGCGACATCCGGTTGTCCGCTGGCGGCAACTGCCGGCCTCGGAGGCCAGCTGCCGACGCTCGGCGGCCAGCTGCCGGCCTCGGAGGCCAGCTGCCGGCATCGGAGGCCAGCTGCCGGCATCGGAGGCCAGCTGCCGGCATCGGAGGCCAGCTGCCGGCCTCGGAGGCCAGCTGCCGGTCTCGGAGGCCAGCGCCGACGCTCCGGGGCCAGTTGCCGGCCTGGAGGCCAGCTGCCGGCATCGGAGGCCAGCTGCCGGCATCGGAGGCCAGCTGCCGGCATCGGAGGCCAGCTGCCGGCCTCGGAGGCCAGCTGCCGGCATCGGAGGCCAGCTGCCGGCCTCGGAGGCCAGCTGCCGGTCTCGGAGGCCAGCTGCCGACGCTCCGGCGGCCCGGAAGTTTCTCCGGAATCTGTCGCCGCCGCGTCCCCGCACTGTCGCCGGCCACGGCAGTGCAGTGCGCGCCGTCGCCGCTTGTGCCATTGTTTGGACGGCGCGTGCATCTGCGTGCGTGCTTCTGTGACGGCAGAGCGTCACGTGACGACAGCGAGTCATGCGACTCGGAGCCGCCACCACAGCGGCGTGCACGCGCCGCACACTTTCTACAGCAGCACGAACCGTTCCACGAGGCGTAAGGCGTGTCCAGCAGATATACTAACACCCCCGAGCGAAACCAGCTCTGGCTAGCTTATAAGCGAATGGCGGGCGGGTTTCCGCATTCCTCGGATGGCTCATCATCCAGATGTGATGAAGTAGAGTGCCATCGTGAGTCTTGGTTTTCATGTGTATGCAAGTAGCATGGCATGCTTGCCGGCAACTACGCGCTCTGCGTACCTATTTGTCATGTGGGTCGAAATCAAAGAAGCCAACGTGAGAACTTCCACTCCCATACGAATATACAGACGAGATTCAGTGACGCCGACATTCCGGATACCTCTGACTGAAGGGCACCATGTCGCACGAGTCGACTACAACTTGATCCGCATGCAAACAAACATCAGTACACACACGCGCGCGCCACCGAGCGAGGCCGCGTTTGCCGAGTAACGCTGTCGTCGCCCGCACTAATCTCACTCTGGACTGGACAGGACAGGACTGGACTGGACTGGGAGGCGGCCCAGTCATCATTGGCTGCCGGCTCACGGCGTCCCATTTTGAGACCCCCCCCCACAACACAAATCCGCTTTGGTCCGCGCTCTCGGCGCGCACGTCACCGCTGACCCGTTTTCCTCGGAGTTTAGTAGGTAAAGTTCAGGGCCGGAGTGGCCATGGGCCATTGCACACCGCGTCGCCGCCATCATGGCCACCCTGGCGGCCGGTAGCGCAACTACCACCGCCCGGTGAAAGAGAGTGAAGCCCACACATGGCTGGATGTGGGTCAAGTTCCCAGTCATTACCTGGACAGACGCACGCGTTTACGAAATCGGCCGCGATTGTTGGCGAGAGCGGCCGCCAACGCCGTGAGTTCGTCTGATGATGATCAGCACTGGTCAGCCACACGGGCTGGCCCCGGGGTTCTGGTCAACCCCTGCCACACGGGCTGGCCCTGGGGTTCTGGCGGTGCTCACTAATCTCAGTCATGTCCCACTGGATCAGTCAGAGTTGTACCAGGCAGTGTCCGCTGTCGCTATGCGGCACCGTCCGGTGATCGGGGACACTATCTAAATCCGGCTATAGCTGATGGAGTCGGGCCGCACCCCGGTAGTCTCCAGCCAGGTTGTGGCGGTCCTTAGATGTATATGCCGCCAGAATTGCAACGGGAAGGCCCAGGACCTCCGAGGTGGGGAGGACCGCTGCCGGACCTCCGAGGTGAGGACCGCTGTCGGACCTCCGAGGTGAGGACCGCTGTCGGACCTCCGAGGTGGGGACCGCTGCCGGACCTCCGAGGTGAGGACCGCTGTCGGACCTCCGAGGTGGGGACCGCTGTCGGACCTCCGAGGTGAGGACCGCTGTCGGACCTCCGAGGTGAGGACCGCTGTCGGACCTCCGAGGTGAGGACCGCTGCCGGACCTCCGAGGTGGGGACCGCTGCCGGACCTCCGAGGTGAGGACCGCTGTCGGACCTCCGAGGTGAGGACCGCTGTCGGACCTCCGAGGTGAGGACCGCTGTCGGACCTGAGGTGAGGACCGCTGTCGGACCTCCGAGGTGAGGACCGCTGTCGGACCTGAGGTGAGGACCGCTGTCGGACCTCCGAGGCGAGGACCGCTGTCGGACCTCCGAGGCGAGGACCGCTGTCGGACCTCAGAGGTGGGGATGACCGCTGTCGGACCTCCGAGGTGGGGACCGCTGCCGGACCTCCGAGGTGAGGACCGCTGTCGGACCTCCGAGGTGAGGACCGCTGTCGGACCTCCGAGGTGAGGACCGCTGCCGGACCTCCGAGGTGGGGACCGCTGCCGGAACTCCGAGGTGAGAACCGCTGTCGGACCTCCGAGGTGAGGACCGCTGTCGGACCTCCGAGGTGAGGACCGCTGCCGGACCTCCGAGGTGGGGACCGCTGCCGGAACTCCGAGGTGAGAACCGCTGTCGGACCTCCGAGGTGAGGACCGCTGTCGGACCTCCGAGGTGAGGACCGCTGCCGGACCTCCGAGGTGGGGACCGCTGTCGGACCTCCGAGGTGAGGACCGCTGTCGGACCTCGGAGGTGAGGATGACCGCTGCCGGACCTCCGAGGTGAGGACCTACTCCGGATTGAGTAAGTCTACCACCCCCGGCCAATAACCTGGCAAACTCAGCAATTGTAAACCTGATGAAGCATCACCGGAATGGCATCGGATAACGGCGGCGGCAGGCAGGACGTCGGACAGCGGCAGCGGCAGGCGGGACGTCGGATAGCGGCAGCGGCAGGCAGGACGTCGGATAGCGGCAGCGGCAGGCGGGACGTCGGATAGCGGCAGCGGCAGGCGGGACGTCGGATAGCGGCAGCGGCAGGCGGGACGTCGGATAGCGGCAGCGGCAGGCGGTACGTCGGATAGCGGCAGCGGCAGGCGGGACGTCGGACAACGGCAGCGGCAGGCGGGACGTCGGATAGCGGCAGCGGCAGGCAGGACGTCGGATAGCGGCAGCGACAGCGACAGGCAGGACGTCGGACAGCGGCAGCGGCAGGCAGGACGTCGGACAGCGGCAGCGGCAGGCGGGACGTCGGATAGCGGCAGCGGCAGGCAGGACGTCGGACAGCGGCAGCGGCAGGCGGGACGTCGGACAACGGCAGCGGCAGGCGGGACGTCGGATAGCGGCAGCGGCAGGCGGGACGTCGGACAGCGGCAGCGGCAGGCAGGACGTCGGACAGCGGCAGCGGCAGGCGGGACGTCGGATAGCGGCAGCGGCAGGCAGGACGTCGGACAGCGGCAGCGGCAGGCGGGACGTCGGATAGCGGCAGCGGCAGGCAGGACGTCGGACAGCGGCAGGCGGGACAGTGGTCAGTCGTCAGCATCAGTCGCTATAGTGTACGGCACCCAGAGGGCCGCCACCAGCCGCTGCCGCAGCCTGTCAATGACAGTGAAGGCCCACCACTGGCGCACATGGCCGGTACCTCGTCATTTACTGCTTGGACGACACCTGCGAATGGTTCATTACTGCTCCATCAGTGACCACCGAGGCCCACCAGCCAGACCCCAGGCACCAGCGAGACCCCAGGCACCACCGATGCCCACCAGCCAGACCCCAGGCACCACCGATGCCCACCAGCCAGACCCCAGGCACCAGCGAGACCCCAGTACCAGCGAGGCCCACCAGCCAGACCCAATGCACCAGCGAGGCCCACCAGCAAGACCCCAGGCACCAGCGAGACCCACCAGCCGGACCCCAGGCACCAGCCAGACCCACCATGGACCCATAATGACCCCATCCATGGTTCTAGAAATAGACGTCGCCGGTCTCCGTCCAGAACTCGGTAGTCACCCGCCCGTTTCAAGCTAAGCTGCTTCCGGACTATCGCGGCGCTCCAATCAATCACAGCGAAATGCAGTAGACGCCGGGCGTCGGGGAAACGAGCGCCCGCCCCAGCAGTGTGTCAACTGTCGTCCGGCCGGCCCTGGCGTCGGGAATGAGCGCCCGCCCCAGCGGTGTCAACTGTCGTCGGCCGGCCCTGGCGTCGGAAACGAGCGCCCGCCCCAGGTGTGTCACTGTCGTCGGCCGGCCCTGGCGTCGGGGAAATGAGCGCCCGCCCCAGCAGTGTGTCAACTGTCGTCCGGCCGGCCGGACTGGAAATGTCGAGAGATAGCGACGACACAGACAAATCACGGAAGAGGGCGCCGTCGCGGAAAATACAGCCAAGAGGTTCACCGGCATTGAGATGGGAACTGACAATGACAACATGCCGTGTTGACAGTGACATCACCAGTTGTTCTCCTTGGAGGCGGCTTGGCGGAGGCCAACTGGCTGACCAAACGTCTACGAACCGAAGTCAAAACACGCTCCAATATAAAATGCTACGGATCTGTTAATGGCTTTCATGGATAAACGCCTATTGTCTTCATAAGATGTGTGTGCAATTATGCATGGAATGATTTCTGGGTTTTAAGGCAGTGGCTGTACTATTGACTCGGCGCCCATTACAACTACTTACAATCGCGGATAGGGTCGGGATGACCGAGTGGTTAAGGTGTTGAGCTCTGGGTACCAAAGGTCCCGGGTTCAACACTCTCACCACTCGGGACATTTCCCAATCCCGCGGCCCACCGGCGAAACAGTGTGGGCGGCGGGATTAGTGATCGTGCATTTCGTGCAATTAGTGCAATTAGTGATCGTGCAAAAAATGCGTCGAGGACCACCCAATAAACAAACAAACAATCACGGAACTTTTTCTTTATAAATTTGTCCTTAGGTGATAGGGGTTGGAAGAGATAAGACTTGGCTGTTCCAATCTGTCTTCGTGTATTTATCAACGACTATAGGTAACGTTAGACGTCATGAGATGGCATAATACCGGTGGCGCCGTTCTGGCGGTTGGTTTGTGAAGACTTCGCTGTTCCAATCTGTCTTCGTGTATTTATCAACGACTATAGGTAACGTTAGACGTCATGAGATGACATAATACCGGTGGTGCCGCTCTGGCGGTTGGTTTGTGAAGGTGGTGGTGGTGGTGGATTTGTGCTTTAGGGCGCGTCGACTGCGTTGGTCATTTTGCGCCCATTGGTTTGTGAAGGAACACCACCAGAGTGGGTTTGCTGTGATTCCTGCCATATTCTAGTTTCTAGGGGATATGCATGCAATTTCCAATGGTCAAATTTGAACAACATTTAAACAAGCTCTCTTATGATGTGCAGTTCGTTCTATTATCAAATCATTTCACCCTGTCACTTTGTCTTCAAAGTGAAATGGGAGCAATTGACCACTCCACTTCCTGTAATAAAACGCGTCATACATCTTCTGTGTAATGCGTTGATAATCTCGAACATTCTTAGCTAAACGAAAATCGAACGAGCTATATTTTGATATCATCTTGAATAGCTTTCATGAAGTTTTAACCTGTCATTTTTACACTCAATTCCAGGATTTGTATCCCATTATCACATTGTATTCCTTTAAATTGAATATCCGATGTTCTACATCAGCGAATTAATTTCCAATGGTCTCAAATAAACCGGCATAAAATCAGCTGCCCTCTGACGCCATACTCGATACTTCGATAGATATCTAGCCTGTCATCCTTTACCTTTTGACATGCAGGTTTCAGGCAGCGTTGAGGTTTTGGCATGACTCGATACACGTCAAGCGCCGACATTTGCTGCCCAGAGGATCCGCAGGTCCGCCGAGCGGCAGCACGACAACAAATAAAACTCCAGCCTTGGCCAATACCAAGCAACATCGGCTCTGCCACGCCAAAACTGTGTAGGATAAATTAACGGTTGTAGATGCATTTTCCCATTCAACGCCCATAAGCGTAATGTTCTTAAACAATATCGAAGGAACCTGCCGGCCACAACTCCAATGGTGGCGGAAATCATGACAGGCACATTGCCTATCAATTCAAATATGAAAATATGCCTGTAACTTTGGCGTTGGGGCCCATTAACGTACAGGGCACGGTATCGCGCTCCGCCATATCATGAATGGCGGGCGGGCGGCGGCGGGCCGCAAGCTGCAGGCGACGCCGCCGGAGGCCCGCCGTCTGTGGTGGAAGAAGATCAGAAAATAGCTGAAGAAGACAATATGCAAAGTAACAATATGTGTAATATATCACTGTAAGTGGCAATTAAATTGACACCTGAGGGAAAGCTAACTTTAATAAATGCACTTCGCATCATATTTTATGGAGACATAGTCTCATAAATTTGAACCATATCCATCGCGCACAAACTAGTGAGCATCCGGGCGCGCTTGTCGCGGGCGCATATTCCAGAGTTCTTGAACGCATCAGGAACCTACCTGTTTTCTTTCCTTACTGGAGATCTCCCGATGTCCACATTAACATTGTGTCTGACGCCTAAGAACAAGTTGGGGCGCAACGCGGAGACGCAACTGGAAAGTGAAATCCAACCCTCAACCACGGGGAAAACTTTGCCAAACATGGCGACGAAAGAATGATAGGGTGGTGGGCGGCCGTCATACAGCGATATGGAGATAATATAGAGGAAAAACAGGCTGACGGGGGAGAGCGAACGGGCAGCTGTTCCAAGAGCAGGGGAGCAGGCGGCGAACAAGTCTGTACCGGAGATGGAGTGCGTCTGGTCGTCAGTACACACGATTTCTGCGGCACCGGAGCGCTGAGATCGATACAGCCCGGCTGCCAGTTCAATCTGTCCAACCGCCCCATCAGGCGGAGCCAACGACCGGCGTCGGCATCATCACCACACGCACAAGCGCACACGCGCAGTGTATAAAGGCGCGCCACGCCACCGGGAGGGAGGGTGACAGCCTGACGCGCGGGGGGTGGGGGGCAACCCCAGGCAGTCCCCGGGAGGGAATGTCACAGTCTCATGGGTACGAAGAGCGGAATGGATGTCACTCGGAGGAACAGCAGCCAGGGGACGCGACAGTCTCAGATGGGTACGAAGGAAGATGGCGAGATGAGACACTACACCATCGCATACATAAACACGCGTCATCTCACCAGGAAGGAAATTGCCGAGTCAGCTATATATCAGGGGAGAGATTAGTCCCATATCGTGACACAAGGCACAGTCTGGGGGGGGGGGGGGCGACGGCCTCTCGCAGGGCATCCCTGGGGAGCTCGGGAAGGGAGCGCACGAGCGGCCACCCTTCTACTCAGTCGATCGGAGAGAGCGTGTGTCGTCCGTCAGTGTCGCGGCGAGTTCCAGAAGGTGCAATATACGCGGCAGCCGATGTCGACGGGGCGTCCCGTGAATATCAACACTGTCGGACTCCATCGCCGCTGTCCGACTGCCCGTACACCACCGCACGGCTGCCGCGCGTGCAAACACACATCGTGCACTCAGCACCACGGTCGATACCAGTGCCCGGGGCGCCGCCGAGCGTGCCGGCCGCCTCTTCATCAGTCGCATGGCACCCACCTGCTGAAGTCAGTGGGCACAGCGTGAAGCGACTCCCCGCCAGCGCACGGCACATTCACCTGCCCACACCACTGTGCAGCAGGTACACCACGTCCGTCCACAGCGTGGTGCGCTTCTCCTCCAGCGCGTGACGTGCTCACCTGCCCACACCACTGTGCAGGAGGTACACCACGTCCATCCACAGCGTGGTGCGCTTCTCCTCCAGCGCGTGACGTGCTCACCTGCCGCCACTGGGGCTGTGTATATCGCACGCGCATATCGTCTGTGCCTCACCTCGCAGGATCTGGTAGAGGAAGACCTTGACGTGACCATATCGTCTGTGTACTCTTGATTTTCCCCCGGGGTAAGGAAAAAGTACTGAGGAAGACCATATCGTCTGTGCACTCACCTCGCAGGATCTGGTAGAGGAAGACCTTGACGTGACCATATCGTCTGTGTACTCTGAGTACTGAGGAAGACCATATCGTCTGTGTACTCAACCCGCAGGATCTGGTAGAGGAAGGCCTTGACGTGACCATATCGTCTGTGTACTCTGAGTACTGAGGAAGACCATATCGTCTGTGCACTCACCCCGCAGGATCTGGTAGAGGAAGACCTTGACGTGGTCGGCCGACAGGTGCTGCGGCGACACGATGATCTTGTGGAGGTCCGACTGCATCAGCTCCGTCACCACATAGCTGCGCGGCGCGGTCAAGGAGAACGTCCGAACTATAAATGGCTCACAACCAAGCACACTCACAGATCCACAACACTCCCACAGGCTCATTGTAGCCGAGTTCATCAAATCAAACATATGAATGCATTGTGTCCAAATCTGAATGTACTTCATTTCGTGCAGCTCGGACCTGTTTGAATCGTTAGGACATACCAATCGTGCGATCAGTAAAATATATTTTTTTTTTAAAGTTAGATGGTGTGCGACGTGGTACAGACACGTTGGGTATTTTTTAATAACATAATTACGTTTGTGTTAGGTGTACCGTGTTATGTGTATTGTATCACTGCGGTCGATGTGACAATCCCCAACAATAAACCAAGGCGCCATACTTGAGAAACTACTACAAACAAGCTTAGACACGTGTGTGTGGGGGGGGGTCGGGACTTCTGCTACGACGCTAGCAGCAATGAACTCTGGCATCACACGGGGCATGCGAAATATTGGATGGTGTAAGCCAAGTTCAGATTAGAGGGTTGACAAGTCGCGCTGTCCCTGACACCATGCGAGGTAATCCACCGGTAATATCATGCATGAATATTGGCACGAGCCATCCCACACGGAAAAATAACGCAGCGGTCACGCATGTCGCGAGCAATTGAGCAATTGGGAGCATGGAAAGGAAACGTGCCGCAGCTGGCCGCTGTGAGCCGCACACGCTCGAGGCTCGCCTACGGGCACCAGTTGCGGCGGTGGCGGTGGCGGTGGCGGTGGCGGTGGCGGCGCGCTAGATTAACGCGCTGGGTCAGATCAATACCATCTGGGATGGTGCTCCGAAACGCCGCCCGCCCGCCGACTCAGACCGGCGGCAGCGATCCGCCCCTCCCGACTGCAGACGGCAACAGCCATCGCCACCGGCCTCAGGTGCTGGCAGATCAGGAGAGAGTCATCCTCACGGATGGTGGGAGCGAGATCAGTTCTCCGGCTTCAGATGGTGGACAATGAAGTGGAGCATCATTCCTATGGACTTCAGGCGGTGGAGAGTGAAGTGGAGCATCATCCCTACAGGCTTCAGGCGGTGGAGAGTGAAGTGGAGCATAATCCCTACGGGCTTCAGGCGGTGGAGAGTGAAGTGGAGCATCATCCCTACGGGCTTCAGGCGGTGGAAAGAGACAAGAAGTTCTTCTTTCTCCGGCTTTAAGTGGTGGGAAGCAAGGAGAGGGACGACGAAGGAGGTGGCGGAAATGGAGAAACGGCGTGATCCCTATCTGGGATCTTGATTGCGCCCGACTTGATTGGCAGACGGCAGCGCTGTGGATCAGGGTGTGGTAGCAGCAGACGAGCGCCGCCAGTGCCAGGCTGTCGGGCTGTCGGGCCGTCAGCAGGCACACCAGTCAGTCAGCCGGGGTGTGGCACAACACAGCTGTCCGTGCTGCTCCGACAGCCGGACAGTCCGTGCTGCTCCGACAGCCATACAGTCCGTGCTGCTCCGACAGCCGGACAGTCCGTGCTGCTGCGACAGCCATACAGTCTGTGCTGCTCCGACAGCCAGACAGTCCGTGCTGCTCCGACAGCCATACAGTCCGTGCTGATGCGACAGTCGGACAGTCCGTGCTGCTCCGACAGCCATACAGTCCGTGCTGCTCCGACAGCCAGACAGTCCGTGCTGCTCCGACAGCCAGACAGTCCGTGCTGCTGCGACAGCCAGACAGTCCGTGCTGCTGCGACAGCCAGACAGTCCGTGCTGCTCCGACAGTCGGACAGTCTATGCTGCCACACTCAAATTAGGTCAGCGGTGCAAAAGGAAATGGCCACCGTCGTCGCGAGAGATCCAGCACAGATGAAACAAATGGGATATTGTCTCGTCGAGGACTTTTCACATGCTGAAATCATCAGGTTCCGTGACGAAATACGCTGGTGGAGGACAAGGGAGATCACATGTAAGCACCGGTAATACCTGGCGCAAGACTCGTGTTTGTGTGGCTCAGAGAGATTGCTGATTTGGCCCATAACATTTCTTCGAAAACCTCTATTTCAGGGATCTTGTTCTTAATATAGTTGACAGTCTTGTAAGCTATGACACATCCGGTGAAATGTATGTTCCTTGGGACCTCTGACAACTCACCACAAGATCACACTTTGGAGATAATAATCATCTTGCTCCGGACTTTTGAAGAGGTGTTCAGGTAAATAAGTGGAAACATCGCCTAATATATCTTGCATTCTAGAAATAACGCAAAGAGAATTCCGAGAAAAGACAGGTCTTATGCGTGGCTATGCAGTGTGGACATAGGCAATGGACGAGTTGATGAGTGTGGCATCAATACTGATCCAGTATGGCTACGCAGTGTGGACATAGGCAATGGACGAGCTGATAAGTGTGGCATCTATACTGATCTAGTACCAGCTCGTACAGCTTTCCCATTCGGCACGAGTAGGGGCCACAGATGTGCCGTTCACTACCGCACCCAGTCCTGCCGCAGCCAGACCTAGCTCAGCCTAGCCTAGCCTAGCCAGACCTAGCTCAGCCTAGCCTAGCCTAGACTAGCCAGACCTAGCTCAGCCTAGCCTAGCCTAGCCAGACCTAGCTCAGTCTAGCCTAGCCTAGCCAGACCTAGCTCAGCATAATCTAGCCTAGCCAGACCTAGCTCAGTCTAGCCTACACCGCACAATACTTACAATAATCAGAGCGTGAACAAGAAGCAAACGTTGTTGCTCTTTAACCCTTGTCTCTCCGGTCAAATCCTCACACCGTCTCGGGGGGGGGATAAACACTAATTTACAAACTAAGCGTCGCACGAAAACGAAAGGTGTCATCGGAAAGCGATCGACGAGTAGGGCCAGACGCCACCCCCAAATTCCCCCCCCCAAGTGACGTCACTAGGGGGCCTAGATTTTCACGATTTGCATCATGTTTTTGGCTCTGGGGAGTTCATTTTGGGGAGATTTGAAAAACCAAAAATTATTTGTAATCAGAAAAGTAAGACGAAATTGACCAGGGCATACAATTTTTGGCCACCCAAAAATCAACATTTTATTTTTTGGAAATTTCAAAATTTTGAGTTTTAAAGTTGTCTTTAATTTTTATTTTTCTAACGGGTAGAGCGGACCGAAAAACGGTGTTCGAAGTCAACTTGCTCTATATAAAAAATGCTTACTTTAGCCAGAATCTTCCATTTTAACTCTAATGGGCAAATATGCAAAACTAATAAGTAATAAAATAATGAAGAAAAAAATATTCTGGTGCGTTTTGTTGTGTCCCTAAAGATAAGCAAACGTTGAAAGTTTCATTAAAATATCTTTATCCGTTAAAGCGTGACGACTGGTTGAACTTTTTTGGAGGTGACCTCACTTGACCTTCACTAACTCGTTGACCCTAGATGACCTGACCTCAAAATTTTGACACAACATGCCAAATTGATGTGGGAAAAGGTATGCCAAATTTCGGAGCGCTACCGCGCGCCGTTCTTTCACTATCCGCGGAAAACCTGAGGGGTGTGCATAACCCCCCGAGACGGCGCGGGTTAACAGCAATAGCAATCACTTGCAATGTACGGGCGACTGACTTGTGCAATACAATGCCCATATAGTCGACATCCCTGCCCTGGTTTTTATAACCGCTTTACTGAACACAGTAGCAGACGGTGCGCGGCGCAAACTGTGTGGCTTCGCTTCAAGCAAATTAAACATTCGCTGCTCCGCCAGCCACTCGCACAGCCACAGGTCGGGCGGAATCTCTCACTTGAATCGTGTGCTGAAGCCATATATTGAATGGAATCTCTCACTTGATGTGTGTGCCCGCACAGCCACGGATTGTGTGGAATATCTCACTTGATGTGTGTACTCGTACAACAATACGCCAGAGCTGGCGCCCACGAAGCTACACACGATGCGTTTCTTCCAAGATCAATATTTGCGCAAATAAAAATGTCGTCGCTTGCCACGGTAAAGTCCAGCCGCCATCCAGGCCGCAGCCGCGCTAACTACCCAACAACTCTGAAGTCCAGCCGCCATTCAGGCCGCAGCCGCGCTAACTACCCAACAACGCTGAAAGTCCAGCCGCCATCCAGGCCGCAGCCGCGCTAACTACCCAACAACGCTGAAAGCCCAGCCGCCATCCAGGCCGCAGCCGCGCTAACTACCCAACAACTCTGAAAGCCCAGCCGCCATCCAGGCCGCAGCCGCGCTAACTACCCAACAACGCTGAAATTTAGTGCATTATGCAGCAGGTTGATGAGAACGAGGAAAACAGATTACTTTGGTCGTACCACAAGCCGACAAAACATCAGCTTTCACGGGGATTGTCTCCTTTAATTGGCACCAAAGTGAGGAAAAGGTCATCCCAGATTCTTGTCAATCAATCAACTTGCATGATGATGGTTTGTTGCATGATTCATAATCACCAGCGTTTAATTGATAATTTTAGGCCTCACTTGAAAATGATAGCGTGCAAGAAAATGCAGGGTTCTCGAATGACAAGAGTAACAAATGCCCTCGTTCCACGAAGTGAAGCAAAGAAACAAGAAGTCCCAAATGGAATTGCTTCTGTTCTTTTAGCGCCAGGCCGGTTTGTTACCAGGAACGGGTAAAGACTAAATGCTCCAAATTAATATTACAATGGATTTGAGGATTATCAAACAATACGTCCATCCATGTGAATAAGTGCACCGGAACTGTTTTCAATGTTGGGGGCAAAAATAATTTCGAAATTAATTCCTTCCATGCAGCGCCCATAGGGCCAATGTTAAGCTCGTCCGAAGCTGGGAGCGGGAGAGGGCGATAGCGCGGCGAGGAAGTGACTACTGTGTGACTTATGATTGACGATGATGCTGATCAGACTGGGGTGAATCCGAACAGATAAAATATCAAGTTGAGAATGGCTGCTGCTCACATTAATCTTCACCACAGCCATGCTTCCGTCCTAATCAATAACGCACTGTGGCGTGATACAGAACCCGGCGCGAACGGACGAAGAAACCAACGAAAAACAGTGCATTGCTCCAAACAAAAGGATATGATAGACGAGTGACGACGGTCGGCATAGTTAGTTAGGCAGAGGGAGGCCGTCGTGCGCAGACGAGCGACAAGTTGGAAAAAGACCAGTCGGCGAGCTGATACAGAGCCAGGCCTTGCCAGCCTCCAGAGAACGAGAGACGTCCATCCGATCAGCGGAGGCGCGTCGCTAAAAAGCGAGCCCGATGGTGGCGAGCTCCCAGCGCGAGCGTGCCACGGTCGGCCGCTTCTGGCCGGCACAAAGGCGCGCCGAGGCCGCCACCACGGCCTGAGACAAAGACGGTGCTGCCGCGGCAAAAACGCGCGCCCGCGCCGCGCTGACCAGCAGTGATGGTATCGGCGCACCCGCGCCGCATACCGTCCCACTGTACCGCAGTAAACAGGGGCGGCCGCCGGCCGCGCAGACCCCTACCGGCCGCGCGGACCTTTAATTTTTAAATGGCGGCCGTTGGCTGCGCCGCCGGCCCGTCTGCCGGTGCGACGCCACGGCCGGCCCGCAACCGTGGGAACGCCGGGCGGCCGTCCCGACCGGGCTGCGCGTCGCCGGGCCCCGCACAGATGCGGCCGCCGGCGGTATCGAGCGGACGGGGGGTCGTCCCCCGCCGCCGGGCAGCGACGCATGGCGCGTCGAACCCGACGGGCGCACACAATAGAGCCCGACGCGGGGTGCACGACGGACCACAGCACGGGTCGATATAAATAGGGGGACGGACGCCGGCCGGCAGTGGGGAGGAGCAGCGACCGGCGTATCCGGCAGGTGCTCCTGTGACGTCGTTTAAACCGCCGGCCGACAGCGGGATCAATGCGCGCCAACGGCTGCCGGCCGGGTCTGACGCCTCACGTCTAACGTCCGCGCCCGCGTCCGCGTCCAGTCGCCGCCGCTGAATTCGCGAAGTCCGTCGGATTTGGAGAGACGCTGGGTTCAGCAGCCTCCGGCCGTTCCAGCCGCGCCTGCTCGTCCGCCAGCCGCCGGCAAACACTTCGCCGAGCGCCTCCATACGCGGTACTCGCCTGATCGCCAGTACCGAGTACGACCATGTTTCGTGAATACCGGCTTCCGGCGGCGAGGCGGACCATCGACGGCGCCGTGGAAGGGAAGGGACCATCGTCGCCACTCGAGCCGTCCGGGAAGCCGATCACCGCCTGTTGTCGCGGCCGACTGCGGAACACGCACGTCTGGCACTCGCGGCCTGTTTGTCGGTCGATCAGCTGCGGCCTGCAGGTCCCTTCAAAACAGCTCGCACCAGTCACCGCACCACACCCAGCTCTCCTTTTCCAGAGCGTGAGTGCGCCGTTAAACGGTGGTGCGAGACGAGCCCCGATCGGAAAACATGCCGACAACGAATTGTAGATACTCAATCACATTTGCATTCAAAAGCGACGGCTGCTGACGCTTCGGCGGAGAGGTGCTTCTTTGAGGGCGCTGCGGAGCGCACAACAACTCCGCCATTCCGTCCAACTTATCCATTGATCCATTAACAAACCGGAGCAAAAATGTCGCCGCCGTCTGCGCCACCCTTCGGTGCGAGCCGGCAGGCGTCTCTGCACGTGGCGGCTCAGCGGCCGAGCAGGCTTTGTGTGGCGGCGAGACGAGGCGAGGCCGTGCCGGCTCCCGCACACCACCAGCCTTGTGAAAACAAGGCCGACCCCAGTCCCAACTGGCGGTGGGAGCGGGAACAGTGCCGCCGAGAGGCCGCCGTCCGCCCCGGCAGGGTCCGACCCTTTCGCCCGGCCGGCAGCAAGTTGCCGGGTCCACCCCATGGCGCCGACCACCTCGAGGAAGCTGCCCTCGACACAGGAGTGGGGCCGACGCAGCCGGCAGCTCATAACTGCTGGCCCGTGCGGCGCCATTGGAGCGCCATAAAACGTGGAGAGCAAATTGCTACCGCGAACAGCGACCCGCCAGGACCAGACCACACCACGACACCAGATAAAGTCCGCACCACGCCACTAACGGCGACCCGCCAGGACCAGACCACACCACGACACCAGATAAAGTCCGCACCACGCCACTAACGGCGACCCGCCAGGACCAGACCACACCACGACACCAGATAAAGTCCGCACCACGCCACTAACGGCGACCCGCCAGAGACCAGACCACACCACGACACCAGATAAAGTCCGCACCACGCCACTAACGGCGACCCGCCAGGACCAGACCACACCACGACACCAGATAAAGTCGGCACCACGCCACTAACGGCGACCCGCCAGGACCAGACCACACCACGACACCAGATAAAGTCCGCACCACGCCACTAACGGCGACCCGCCAGGACCAGACCACACCACGACACCAGATAAAGTCGGCACCACGCCACTAACGGCGACCCGCCAGGACCAGACCACACCACGACACCAGATAAAGTCCGCACCACGCCACTAACGGCGACCCGCCAGGACCAGACCACACCACGACACCAGATAAAGTCGGCACCACCCACTAACGGCGACCCGCCAGGACCAGACCACACCACGACACCAGATAAAGTCCGCACCACGCCACTAACGGCGACCCGCCAGGACCAGACCACACCACGACACCAGATAAAGTCGGCACCACGCCACTAACGGCGACCCGCCAGGACCAGACCACACCACGACACCAGATAAAGTCCGCACCACGCCACTAACGGCGACCCGCCAGGACCAGACCACACCACGACACCAGATAAAGGCGGGCACCACGCCACTAACGGCGACCCGCCAGGACCAGACCACACCACGACACCAGATAAAGTCCGCACCACGCCACTAACGGCGACCCGCCAGGACCAGACCACACCACGACACCAGATAAAGTCCGCACCACGCCACTAACGGCGACCCGCCAGGACCAGACCACACCACGACACCAGATAAAGTCCGCACCACGCCACTAACGGCGACCCGCCAGGACCAGACCACACCACGACACCAGATAAAGTCCGCACCACGCCACTAACGGCGACCCGCCAGGACCAGACCACACCACGACACCAGATAAAGTCCGCACCACGCCACTAACGGCGACCCGCCAGGACCAGACCACACCACGACACCAGATAAAGTCCGCACCACGCCACTAACGGCGACCCGCCAGGACCAGACCACACCACGACACCAGATAAAGTCCGCACCACGCCACTAACGGCGACCCGCCAGGACCAGAACCAGACCAGACCACACCACGACACCAGATAAAGTCCGCACCACGCCACTAACGGCGACCCGCCAGGACCAGACCACACCACGACACCAGATAAAGTCCGCACCACGCCACTAACGGCGACCCGCCAGGACCAGACCACACCACGACACCAGATAAAGTCCGCACCACGCCACTAACGGCGACCCGCCAGGACCAGACCACACCACGACACCAGATAAAGTCGGCACCACGCCACTAACGGCGACCCGCCAGGACCAGACCACACCACGACACCAGATAAAGTCCGCACCACGCCACTAACGGCGACCCGCCAGAACCAGACCACACCACGACACCAGATAAAGTCCGCACCACGCCACTAACGGCGACCCGCCAGGACCAGACCACACCACGACACCAGATAAAGTCCGCACCACGCCACTAACGGCGACCCGCCAGGACCAGACCACACCACGACACCAGATAAAGTCCGCACCACGCCACTAACGGCGACCCGCCAGGACCAGACCACACCACGACACCAGATAAAGTCCGCACCACGCCACTAACGGCGACCCGCCAGAACAGAACCCACCACAACACCAGATAAAGTCCGCACCACGCCACTAACGGCGACCCGCCAGGACCAGACCACACCACGACACCAGATAAAGTCCGCACCACGCCACTAACGGCGACCCGCCAGGACCAGACCACACCACGACACCAGATAAAGTCGGCACCACGCCACTAACGGCGACCCGCCAGGACCAGACCACACCACGACACCAGATAAAGTCCGCACCACGCCACTAACGGCGACCCGCCAGGACCAGACCACACCACGACACCAGATAAAGTCGGCACCACGCCACTAACGGCGACCCGCCAGGACCAGACCACACCACGACACCAGATAAAGTCCGCACCACGCCACTAACGGCGACCCGCCAGGACCAGACCACACCACGACACCAGATAGTCGGCACCACCACCTGCTCGGGGTCAGATCGAGCTCCAGTTTAGGCCGCTCGTTGTTTCACCACAGGCACGCACGCACAGCGGCGTTGGATGGAGTAAACGAGCGGTCGTTTCCTAGACGCTTGCCGTCCAGACAGAGGAGCGAAACAAGCAAGTCTTTCTGGTGGTTATGCTCGCGACGTCGCTGGCCATTGCCCGTCGGCAATACACGGACGGGGGAGGACGGCTGAGAGCGGTGGTCGCACGCAGCACTTGTAGTTGTAACTGTGCAATTAGGTGCGGTAACGGTTTTAACATAAACTGTAACTGTAACATGCTATTCAGTCTGGGTAGGACCATAGTGGGGCCGTAGGTAGGTGGATTACGGGCTCCGATTAACTATGGACGAGGTGAAGCTTAGTTCGTTTCACGCATCCGCAGACTTCCAAGCCCTTTAATTCGGTTTCGTTCATTTCGTTCATTAGGTTCATGCTCTACATTTTAGCATCTACCTTCACTAATCAAGAATCTCCATCTCACCACTGATTTCTTTTGTTGGTCACCGAACTTGAAACGTGCACATCTGAAAAAACAAAGTTTGATTTGGTGTTGTGGAGCTGTCTTGCAGAATTATTTACAAAACATACAAGACTCCAAAGACAGAACTAGAGCGGAGTTGGCACGGCGCCTGGCGGGACAGCGACCGCCGCCCACCCCGACCGCGACCACACGGGCCACCGGCCGGCCGGAGTTGGCGCGGCGCCTGGCGGGACAGCGACCGCCGCCCATCCCGACCGCGACCACACGGGCCACCGGCCGGCCGGCCGGCGGACGCCGGGGATCATTGGCGACCAACAGCGGCGGTCGATACTCGGGACTGGCCCTGTTGAAGTCGCATACGAACGTACACACGTGCGGCACCAGTTGGCTGGCGGGCACGGGCAGCAGTGGCCGAGGCGGAGGCGGCCGTGGCCGCGCCGGCTGCGGTGCACAGACCGCTCAACACACAACGGAGGGGGGCGGGGGGGGGGGGGCAACAGAGCCCCACGCTCCCCGAGTTCAGACAGGGCTGATGTGCGTCGCTCGACCGACTAATCAGAACCGGACGGTCTCCATCGACCGACCGCCGGCGCCAATCAAGACCCGCCATTTGCCGCCTGATGTAGATGGCGAGAGGGGTGCACACAATCAGATCAGATATCGCGCTCGCGCTCATGCAACGCGACAATAGTCGGCTGGAAATCAGCCTTTTAAATCATCGGCCGGGGGATGACGAATAAACGATGCCAGTGACGCGGCCATAAGCCAGCTATCCCATTAGTGCGTCGATCGGCAGTTGGGCAGCCGTCAGGGTACGGCGGGCAGAGTCCGGCCAAGCCACTGCCCCGGCCGGCAGGGTAGGGCGGGCAGGGTCCGGCCAAGCCACTGCCCCGGCGGGCAGGGCCCGGTCAAGCCACTGCCCCGGCGGGCAGGGTCCGGCCAAGCCACTGCCCCGGCCGGCTGGGTCCGCCCAGGCCACTGCCCCGGCCGGAACAGATGGCCGACCGTCGGTTGCACAAGCAAGTGGACCGGCCGAGACGGCTCCGTCAGGTCAGCGGCTCCGCACTGGCGGCGCACGCACACGCACACGCACCTGGCTGGCCGGCCACGTGTCGATGGTGACGCACGAGACCAGCCGGCACGGGTGGAAGCCGCCCACGACACAGACACGACACGACATAGGACGGCTGCAGAGTAACGGTGGTGGTGGTGGTGGACTTGTGCTTTAGGGCGTGTCGACTACGTTGGTCATTCTGCGCCCAAAACAGTGCGCAGAGTAACGGGAGACACGACACGACACAGGACGGCTGCAGAGTAACGGGAAACACAGCATGACACAGGATGGCCGCAGAGTAACTGGAAACACGACACGACACAGGACGGCTGCAGAGTAACGAGAGACACGACACGACACGACACAGGACGGCCGCAGAGTAACGGGAGACACGACACGACACAGGACGGCTGCAGAGTAACGAGAGACACGACACGACGCAGGACGGCCGCAGAGTAACGAGAGACACGACACGACACAGGACGGCCGCAGAGTAACGGGAGACACAGGACGGCTGCAGGGGTGACGGGGAGATCCCAGAGACGACAGTGAACGACTTCAGTGTATCCGCATGCACGGGTGGTTGTGCTGGGCAGCCAGAAAGTGATGAAATGCGAGGGACGATAGTGGACAGCAAGGAGGCAGTGGGAGACACCGGAGACGGTACTGAACGACCCAAGGAACAACATTGTTGACCTTGGTGAACTAACACGCTGATGGCAATGAGAGGTGAAACGCAAGGGACGGCACTGGGCGACTGGGTGCACTAGGGGATACAGGGGACGGCGCTGGCGACTGAGTGCACTAGGGGTTCAGGGGACGGCGCTGGCGACTGAGTGCACTAGGGGTTCAGGGGATGCCGCTGGGCGACTGAGTGCACTAGGGGTTACAGAGGACGCAACTGGCGACTGAGTGCACTGGGGGTTACAGGGGACGCCGCTGGGCGACTGAGTGCACTAGGGGTTACAGGGGAAGGCGCTGGGCGACTGAGTGTACTCAAGGTTACAGGGGACGGCGTTAGGCGATCAGAGGCTAATGCAGACGGACGCCGTACGAAGAACAGCTCAGATATCTCACTGATGGGTGAACAAGATTAGTTACCCGGAGAACGAGCCAGGTGAAGTTCGTGACTCGGCTAAGGCGACATACCAGATCAATCCCAGCACAACTCGGGCGAGGGGTGAAGCGGTGTTAGGCTCGGCTAAGGTGACAGACCAGATCAATCACAGCACAATTCGGGCGAAGGAGGCCACAACTTGAGCATGGCAACACAAACGCCACAACTGGAAGAACAGCAACACCGTAATAAACAATACTTCCGTCTCAGGAATACAATGCAAATCCTTGTGGAATCATTGCAATCAACGCCTCTGCGCCACACGGACAGTTGTATTGCATAGAGGTGCAATTCCAAGAAAAAATCAAATGATTATGCCCTACATGGATTTGAATTGGTCAGCGGTAGGGACGAAAATTGCAATGACCCAAACTTGAATATACGCCATTCTTCCTTTGGACGACAGAATAGAGCAGCAACGGAGGAGGCGACGGAGGTAGCGACACAACGATCCGCGCCGCATTCCTCGAAACGAGCCCATAGCGCGGACTGGGCGGACGGGGCTCGGTGGCCAGAGCCGCGCAGCCTCCAAATTACACGAGGGAGCGGCAGTTATTGGCGGACCTCCTCGCAGCAATACAGAGCGACAGCAGCTCCGTGGAACGGCAGTCGACGGCATCGACGAGACGGGTTGCCGAAGTCGCCCGACCGCGGCACGCCGGTCACGTGATCCGTTGAGCGGTCGCCGACACGATCGTCCGACAGCAGCAACGAGCGGCGGCCGGCCGCCGTGCCACGCGGCGACAACAGGTCGGCCCAGGCGGCCCCAGGCGGCCCCAGGCGGCCCCAGGTGCGCCGGCAGCCCGCCGGCAGCCCGCCGGCCGCCGGACCAGGTAAGACGCGGCGCCAATCGCGGCCGTTTAGGCGGCCGCCGTTTTGTTTGTGACGCCGGCCGCGATGATTGGTCGCAGCGCGGCCAGGTGCGGTGACCCCTGAGCGCGGCCCGGGACGAGCGAGTGATAGCCGAGCCGCGCCGTGCTATTGACCTCACGCGCACACACGCAGAGGGCGGCCGCTTGTCCGGCCTGACTGCTCCATCGGCCACCACAGCCTGCCGTCCCTCCCTCTCGGCGGGCGCGCACGCCGGCGCCGTGCAGACCCTCCGGTACAGCGGTGTGTACTGGCCACGTCACACACGGGCCGGCGCCGTGCCGACCGTCCGGTACAGCGGTGTGTACTGGCCACGTCACACACGGGCCGGCGCCGTGCCGACCGTCCGGTACAGCGGTGTGTGCTGGCCACGTCACACACGGGCCGGCGCCGTGCCGACCGTCCGGTACAGCGGTGTGTACTGGCCACGTCACACACGGGCCGGCGCCGCGTCTGTGTCCGGCTGCGCGTGATGTGTGCCAGCCACCGGCAGTGACGGTGACGGATCGCAAAGCCACCGGCTGACACGTCGCCCATCACCGTCGCGCGGTCGCCGACGACCGTCCGATCCTCGTGCCGTCGGTACCGACGGACGCCGATGGTCGGTCCAAGCGTGTTCGCGCGCACGTTCCGACGAGACCGACGCTATGGCGCACGTATTCGGCAGACTCTGTTCCACACACACACACACACACGCACACGCACACGCACACGCACACGCACACGCACACGCACACGCACACGCACACGCACACGCACACGCACACGCACACGCACACGCACACGCACAGCACACACACACACACACCACACCACACACACACACACACACACACACACACACACACACACACACAAACACACACACACACACACACACACACACACACACACACACAGAACAGACCAGGCATCACCGCCGCAATCACTTAGGCACGTCGCAGAGCGCTGAGGTCGTTACCCCGTGCACGTCACATCACCCACCCTCGCCCTCTTCCCGCCAGACACATTATCGGCCGGACGGTGGGACGCCAGTCGGCGAGAAAAGGATACATCTCCTGGAAGAAGTCGATGTGTGGTGGCTGCAAGATGTCCAGCGCCGACAGCACCTGCAACACAGACAGAGAAGACGCATCACCACCTGTGCGGTGCAGCATTGGAAGACAAAGAAAAGGCGCGTCACCACCCTGTGTGCTGCAGCACTGGAACACAGACGGAGAGGACGCATCACCACCCTGTGTGATGCAGCACTGGAACACAGACGGAGAGGAAGCGTCACCACCCTGTGTGCTGCAGCACTGGAACACAGACGGAGAGGACGCATCACCACCCTGTGTGCTGCAGCACTGGAACACAGACGGAGAGGACGCATCACCACCCTGTGTGCTGCAGCACTGGAACACAGACGGAGAGGACGCATCACCACCCAGTGTGATGCAGCACTGGAACACAGACGGAGAGGACGCATCACCACCCTGTGTGCTGCAGCACTGGAACACAGACGGAGAGGACGCATCACCACCCTGTGTGATGCAGCACTGGAACACAGACGGAGAGGACGCATCACCACCCTGTGTGCTGCAGCACTGGAACACAGACGGAGAGGACGCATCACCACCCTGTGCGATGCAGCACTGGAACACAGACGGAGAGGACGCATCACCACCCTGTGTGCTGCAGCATTGGAACACAGACGGAGAGGACGCATGACCACCCTGTGTGTTGGTTGGTTATTGGTTTTACGACGCGTCGACCGTTGAGTCATATAGCGTCGCCAATCTCACACCGATTGGTCGCGGGCGAAGAGTAGCGACAGGTGAGATTCGAACCCACAATCTTTCGATGGTGAGACGAGCATCTAACCCCTAGACCACTCGTCCCCCACCACCCAGTGTGATGCAGCACTGGAACACGCCGCCAATCAATAGCCTGGCGTGTCGGTGCAACACGCACGTTGTCGCCGTAATGGCCGACCGATATGCGATATGTCAAACGAGAGCAATTACTTTTTCGTTGTCTGGCAGGACGGTGCGTAACGTCGGGACGCGGACACAACATCGAGTGGACCTCATTTCCGACTGGTGCAGGGCAACAGGGAGCACTGGCTGTTGAAAGGCAGCAAAACTGACGCTCGTCTCGAGCACGAGCAGGCTACACCACAGATTGGGAAGCTGGCTGTGCTTGTAGTACAGCAACGCGGCTCGGCCGATTGCCATGCAGCCGGAGAAGAGATACTGCCCAGACGGAGGCAGAAATTGCCTACTCAATTCCAGTCACACTTGTCATATGTGAAACATCGAATATAATATATGGAATATGCCATTAAACTTTAGGTACTTCACTCGTTTGTGTTAGGAGGTATGTCACAAAGGTAAAGTATTCAGACTTAATAAGTCACAGCCAATACAGGAAAAATACTATTAGCTTGGACAAAAAGATACTCAACAATCTAGGTGGATTTCGGTAAGGACCGAAATCCAGGTCAGAGCCCACGGGCTTTTGACCGGTCTTTGGAATATATACCTGGCTTTCAATCGGTCTGTCGGCTCGGTATATGAAAACAGCTCAAAATCTAATGATGGTAATCATGCAACTTGTGAGGACCATTTTCACATTCCATCCGGGAATTTTGCCATGAATTCAACAATCTGACGAAAAACTCAAATAATTCATGTTGAAAACAGTAGTTAATCAATGACATTGGTTATTAGCTCAAACACATCCATGATATGCAGTGATCAAGAGCATGATTTGCAACTGCAATAGTTGCCAGTAAATGTTTCAATTGGTTCCACCAGATATGAAACAATAGAATATGGTTGGAGCAAGACCAAAATGCTTAATACATGGCAAAAAAATCATTGTAACACATGACCTCAGCAAGAAGTACCAACAAAATTGTTATTTGCGGCTGCGTAGGCAATCTCCATCACCTTCAGCATGGGTTCACCCACAATGCAAGCAAAAAAGCAAGTCTTCTCTCAGTAAACAATTATTTCTGCATTGGAAGGCTTCCATGGTCAACAAGAAAACTTCGAAACAAAGCATATCTTAACATGCATGGCTTAATACCACCTACATACCGTCCTTATCCTAAGAAAACGGCAAAGTTGTGACCACAAGGAAGGCTTCATTCTCCATCTTATAATAATTTGTAGCTGCAAAACATTGCACGCCGCCACATCCAATATTCTTGCATTCTACTAGTAGATTCACAATTCAAAACACAATATTCTTCAGCCTTCAAACTTCATATTACGTCATGTGCAGTGCACAACCCACAGGCATCCCAAGTTCAAATTGTCTTTCATACAACTGCTGGTTGCGCCGTTTTAGTCTTCGTACTACACTCTTTGATATTAATAAGCTTTGGTGTTAGCTGCCAACTACTTAGCGCGAAATATAAACTAATGAATTAGCAATACCAGAATTCACAGCAAAAACAACCTAGGAACAACACCACCCATTGAAGTAATTAACGACAACACAACAGCCAACATGTTCCCTTATTTAGATCGTCATCAATCAAGGTTAGCTTATATGGTTGGGTGCCTGGAAATAGGTTGTAATCTATCCTGTACTAAATGCACAACAAAAGAGGCAGGGCTGATCTAGTACGAGATCTCTTACGAAGCCAGGGGATCCAAGCCCATATGGTCAAGACATATTTTCAGGTTGAATAGGAAAAATTCCAAATTAAGCAGGGCACCAAACCACTGGGGGTCCAGACCCCCGGCTCGCCCTGGATCTCAAACCTTGCTAAGGAGTACCTATTTCTGATGTGTGTCCATCCTATATGACCTATATGTCATACGTGGTAAAACAATATAGTTACGCGGCTATTCCCTAAGTAGGTAATGCCTGCAAAATAGACAAAGTAGACTGGACACGAGCCCGCCGGACATCCGGACTCAGATAGATCTCGTGCACTGCTGTACATGAGCCTGCTGGACATCCGGAGCCAAATGGAGCCCGTAAACATGGCTGTACTTCCTACACAACTTGGCAACGCAACAGACGTTCTGTTACACTTCGCAAAGTTGGTGTGGTGGGGTAGGTGGAGGAGCGGGTGAGTTCGTCTCCCCTTGGTGACTCGCCCATGAGCCGACCCGCCACACCAACCCAGTGTTTGCGCCCCGGCGGTGGATGCACGGAAATACCACGGCAAATAAGACGTGGGGTGAGAGCGGCAATACCTGGCGCCGCGGTGTCGGGCCGACACAAGTGTGCCGCCCACCCTGCACCGGCCACTGCACGACGCACGATCCGCCGACCGCGGCCGCGGCGCCCGCTTGTTGCCCACTTCCGGCCGACAATCGGCTGGCTGTGGTCGGACGATTGTGGCCGGCGGTGGCCGGGCCAGTCGGGATACCAGTCTGTGGTGGCGGCTGTCCTCAGGCCGGCGGCCGGGCCAGTCGGGATACCAGTCCCAGCCTCTGGTGGCGGCTGTCCTCAGACCGGCGGCCGGGATACCAGTCACAGTCTGTGGTGGCGGCTGTCCTCAGGCCGGCGGCCGGGCCAGTCGGGATACCAGTCCCAGCCTCTGGTGGCGGCCGGGCCAGCCGGGATACCAGTCCCAGTCTGTGGTGGCGGCCGGGCCAGCCGGGATACCAGTCCCAGCCTCTGGTGGCGGCCGGGCCAGTCGGGATACCAGTCCCAGCCTCTGGTGGCGGCCGGGCCAGCCGGGATACCAGTCCCAGTCTGTGGTGGCGGCTGGCCTCCGCAGACCGGCGGCCAGGCCAGCCGAGATACCAGTCCCAGTCTCTGGTGGCGGCTAGCCTCCGCAGACAGGCGGCCGCTTTTGTGCACCGCGTACTCTTCGTTGCGTTCTCAGGACCTCACATGCCGGCGGATGCTATCCGGGGCGATCGCAACAATAATTATCCGAATGAATCCACTGGCGTGGCATTGCCGGAATGATGGTCGTCACGGTGTTCTCGGACCGACGAGCCTATTATCACTTCCGGTTACCTGCGCGTATAGGTGCTGGGTCGCACAATCTATGAAGGTCTGATTCACACGTTGACCAGTAAATGTCACAAGCCGAGTCTTATTTACACACCTTCATATTTACTTAGTGCACACATATCCGAAGTAAAAGTTACATGGAATTCACACATATTTCTTCTGCCGGTGGGTGCTGGTGGTAGATTTGTGTTTTAAGGCGCGTCGACTACGCGGCCATTTTGCGCCCATTCTACCGGTGGGGTCTTAGTTTGGTTCACGATGATTTCGGATGCCAGGACGTGTAGCAACATCAGTTTCTCACTCCGATTAGTTGCAGGTGGGCAAGAGATCTAGCGGATATCGAGATTCAAGCTCAAGATTTTAACCCTCTCGTCTCGGGGTTGGGGTGGGGGGGGGGGTCCTTTCACGCTCCTCTGAGGTTTTCCACGGATAGCGAAAAACGGCGCAAGGGTTGCCCCATTAGGTGTCCTCCACTCTGATCGCACCCTAATAGCACTTCCAATTAGAGTGAAGCAAACACGGCTCGGTTTTTCTCCGACGACTTTATCCACGTCATCGAACATGATATCGAAGCTCCCGACTCGAAGCATTTGGATGGGGTTCGTCCGTGGATAGCTGGCCAGCACATGGTGTCAAGTGTCAGAGAAGGTCAGCACATGGTGTCAAGTGTCGGAGAAGGCCAGCACATGGTGTCAAGTGTCGGAGGTCAACACACGGTGTCAGACGCCGGAGAAGGTCAGCACACAGTGTCAAGTGTCGGAAAAGGTCAGCACAGAGTGGCAAGTGTCGGAAAAGGTCAGCACAGTGTCAAGTGTCGGAGAAGGCCAGCACACAGTGCCAGGCGCCGGAGAAGGCCAGCACACAGTGTCAAGTGTCGGAGAAGGCCAGCAGAGTGTCAAGTGCCGTAGTGTAGGGGCCAGGTGTGTCCAGTGTGTCGTCAGGCTGTAGTGCAGGAATGTAGGGGCCAGGTGTGTCCAGTGTGTCCAGTGTGTCCAGTGTGTCCGGTGTGTCCGGTGTGTCCAGTGTGTCCGGTGTGTCCAGTGTGTCCAGTGTGTCCAGTGTGTCCAGTGTGTCCAGTGTGTCCGGTGTGTCCGGTGTGTCCAGTGTGTCCAGTGTGTCCAGTGTGTCCGGTGTGTCCAGTGTGTCCGGTGTGTTCGGTGTGTCCAGTGTGTCCAGTGTGTTGTCGGGCTGTTCAGGCGTGTGGAGGGCCGACAGGAGCGGCGGCCAGCGCGGTCACCGGTCGGTTCAAGGACCCACAGTGTCGGGACAAAGAGCCGACATGTGGTCGTGTGCCGGACCGGTGTGTTGGCGCAGCTGCTCCGACCGTGTCAGCATGGTGCCACCCGATCACCCGCCCGACACCGCTCCCCACCCCGGTCCCGTCACCCGCCCGACCGACACCGCTCCCCACCCCGGTACCGTCACCCGCCCGACCGACACCGCTCCCCACCCCGGTACCGTCACCCACCCGACCGACACCGCTCCCCACCCCGGTCGGTCCCGTCACCAGTCCACCCGACACCGCTCCCCACCTCGGTACCGTCACCCGCCCGCCCGACACCGCTCCCCACCCCGGTCGGTCCCGTCACCAGTCCACCCGACACCGCTCCCCACCTCGGTACCGTCACCCGCCCGCCCGACACCGCTCCCCACCCCGGTCGGTCCCGTCACCAGTCCACCCGACACCGCTCCCCACCTCGGTACCGTCACCCGCCCGCCCGACACCGCTCCCCACCCCGGTCGGTCCCGTCACCAGTCCACCCGACACCGCTCCCCACCCCGGTCCCGTCACCCGCCCGACCGACACCGCTCCCAACACCGGGACCGTCACCAGTCCACCCGACACCGCTCCCCACCCCGGTCCGTCACCCGCCCGCCCGACACCGCTCCCCACCCCGGTCCGTCACCAGTCCACCCGACACCGCTCCCCACCCCGGTCCGTCACCCGCCCACCCGACACCGCTCCCAACCCCGGTACCGTCACCCGCCCGCCCGACACCGCTCCCCACCCCGGTACCGTCACCCGCCCGCCCGACACCGCTCCCCACCCCGGTCCGTCACCAGTCCACCAGACACCGCTCCCCACCCCGGTACCGTCACCCGCCCGCCCGACACCGCTCCCCACCCCGGTCCGTCACCAGCCCGCCCGACACCGCTCCCCACCCCGGTACCGTCACCCGCCCGACCGACACCGCTCCCCACCCCGGTACCGTCACCCGCCCGCCCGACACCGCTCCCCACCCCGGTACCGTCACCCGCCCGACCGACACCGCTCCCAACCCCGGTACCGTCACCCGCCCGCCCGACACCGCTCCCAACCCCGGTACCGTCACCCGCCCGACCGACACCGCTCCCCACCTCGGTACCGTCACCCGCCCGCCCGACACCGCTCCCCACCCCGGTACCGTCACCCGCCCGACACCGCTCCCAACCCCGGTACCGTCACCCGCCCGACCGACACCGCTCCCCACCCCGGTCGGTCCCGTCACCAGTCCACCCGACACCGCTCCCCACCCCGGTACCGTCACCCGCCCGCCCGACACCGCTCCCAACCCCGGTACCGTCACCCGCCCGACCGACACCGCTCCCCACCCCGGTACCGTCACCCGCCCGACACCGCTCCCAACCCCGGTACCGTCACCCGCCCGACCGACACCGCTCCCCACCCCGGTACCGTCACCCGCCCGCCCGACACCGCTCCCCACCCCGGTCCGTCACCAGTCCACTCGACACCGCTCCCCATCCCGGTCCGTCACCAGTCCACCTGACACCGCTCCCCACCCCGGTCCGTCACCCGCCCGACCGACACCGCTCCCCACCCCGGTACCGTCACCCGCCTGCCCGACACCGCTCCCAACCCCGGTACCGTCACCAGTCCACCCGACACCGCTCCCCACCCCGGTACCGTCACCCGCCCACCCGACACCGCTCCCCACCCCGGTACCGTCACCCGCCCGCCCGACACCGCTCCCAACACCGGGACCGTCACCAGTCCACCCGACACCGCTCCCCACCTCGGTACCGTCACCCGCCCGCCCGACACCGCTCCCCACCCCGGTCCGTCACCAGTCCACCAGACACCGCTCCCCACCCCAGTACCGTCACCAGTCCACCCGACACCGCTCCCCACCCCGGTCCGTCACCAGTCCGCCCGACACCGCTCCCAACCCCGGCACCGTCACCAGCCCGCCCGACACCGCTCCCCATCAACGGTCCGTCACCAGTCCACCCGACACCGCTCCCCACCCCGGTCCGTCACCCGCCCGACACCGCTCCCAACACCGGGACCGTCACCCGCCCGCCCGACACCGCTCCCAACACCGGGACCGTCACCAGTCCACCCGACACCGCTCCCCACCTCGGTACCGTCACCCGCCCGCCCGACACCGCTCCCAACACCGGGACCGTCACCAGTCCATCCGACACCGCTCCCCACCCCGGTCCGTCACCCGCCCGCCCGACACCGCTCCCCACCCCGGTCGGTCCCGTCACCAGTCCACCCGACACCGCTCCCCACCCCGGTCCGTCACCAGTCCACCCGACACCGCTCCCCATCAACGGTCCGTCACCAGTCCACCCGACACCGCTCCCCATCCCGGTCCCGACCGACACCGCTCCCCACCCCGGTACCGTCATCCGCCCGCCCGACACCGCTCCCCACCCCGGTACCGTCACCAGTCCACCCGACACCGCTCCCCACCCCGGTCCCGTCACCCGCCCGCCCGACACCGCTCCCCACCCCGGTACCGTCACCAGCCCGCCCGACACCGCTCCCCATCAACGGTCCGTCACCAGTCCACCCGACACCGCTCCACACCCCGGTACCGTCACCCGCCCGCCCGACACCGCTCCCAACCTCGGTACCGTCACCAGTCCACCCGACACCGCTCCCCACCCCGGTACCGTCACCCGCCCGCCCGACACCGCTCCCAACACCGGGACCGTCACCAGTCCACTCGACACCGCTCCCCACCTCGGTACCGTCACCCGCCCGCCCGACACCGCTCCCCACCCCGGTCCCGTCACCCGCCCGACCGACACCGCTCCCAACCCCGGTACCGTCACCCGCCCGCCCGACACCGCTCCCCACCCCGGTCCGTCACCCGCCCGACCGACACCGCTCCCAACACCGGGACCGTCACCAGTCCACCCGACACCGCTCCCCACCCCGGTACCGTCACCCGCCCGCCCGACACCGCTCCCAACACCGGGACCGTCACCAGTCCACCCGACACCGCTCCCCACCTCGGTACCGTCACCCGCCCGCCCGACACCGCTCCCCACCCCGGTACCGTCACCAGTCCACCCGACACCGCTCCCGTCACCAGTCCACCCGACACCGCTCCCCATCAACGGTCCGTCACCAGTCCGCCCGACACCGCTCCCCATCCCGGTCCCGACCGACACCGCTCCCCACCCCGGTCCCGTCACTGCTACTCATTCCGGTCCCGTCAGCCCAGCCCTTTCACCGGGGACAGATTCAGCAGCACCAGAGACAGGTACAGCGGCACCACAGGTAGACACGGCGGTAGCAGGCGCCAGTTCAGAGGCCGGCTGCGCTGACACATCATTATCCAGTTCACACTCACGTTGTCGTGTTTGAAAAAACACAACATTTTCAGCTCCCTGAAGACACGTTTGGCAGACACGAGGGTCTGGAAGACGTTGGGCATTTTCTTGAGCGCCACGCGTTTGCCGTCTCTGGGGTCTGTGACGGCCCTGAAACACAGGCGGACGTGCCGCGTGAGCCCGGATGAGATGTGACGTCAGACCAGCTACAGCGGCCCAATGGTAAACAGCCGAGTCAGCGTGCAAGTGCCGCCTCGTGACAATGTGACGTCAGACCACTACAGCGGCCCAGCCGAGAAGCACGCGAGTGCCACCTCATAGCTTCCTCTTCCGCCATCGGCCTGTCGGTTATCAATAATGCATGCCGCTGGGTCGACAATACGAACTGCATGTCGGCAGTTGCGTACACGACCAGTGCAGGTGGGAAATGTGACCTTGTCCTGGACGGTTCTCCATATCCATCCGGAACGTTCTCTCCGGGAAACAATATTCGCTCATTTTTGGCCAAAAGACTGAATGAAATTGTTCGAAAAGACTGCAAACTAATTGTTCTTTGATTGCGAACGTGCCTGAAGCTGACTATGGATCTGTTTACGTCAGAAGCAAAACAATTATCCACTCTGAATATACTCCAACATCCCTCACTCCAAATCCACGGTTGCAAAGCGCAAATTGAGCCATGTACGTGACAGTCGGCACGTCCGCTGTCGTGTCATGTTGCACACAGTCAGGGAGGGGGCAGCTCGGCCAGCTGACGCGCCGCTTCCACTCATCACCGTCGTCACTCGCATGCACACATGCGCACGCGCACCGGCAAACGCAGGCGCGCCGACACGTGTTTAACACCAGACGCTCAGGTAGCTCTTGCGCAAACAGCGCGCGACCGTCGTCGGCCGGCCTGCCGGCAGGGCGCTCGGCGCGTCGGCGCTATGACAGGTACGACCTTGACAAGTCGGCGCGCCGTACAGCAGGCAGCGTCCTCGCCGACCCGGCTACGGTCCCCACGCCCGGGCGCACCTCCACCTGGTTCGGGAGAGGTGCCACGCTGTGACGCCGGCGGCTCTGCACGGCAAGCCCGACTGCCGCTCACAGCAAGCCCGACTGCCGCTCGGAAGGAACGGTCACACGACCCAATCCCGAAATAAAGCCTGACTGAACATCACACGACCCAATGCCTCTCCTTGGTACCTTGGGTTAGTTTACGACGCATTCAACCGCTAGGTCATTTAGCATCGCCAACCCCTCACGCCGACTGGTCGCAGGTGGACTCGGTAAATTCCGTCGGTTGTGAGATTCGAACCCACAATCTTGCAATCAAGAGTCCGACGCTCTAGCAACTGAGCTACCGCGGTCCCCCAATGCCTCTCTGGTAGTGCTCATTGTGACAGACGAGGAAGCGGCAGCGTTGGCGTGGCCGGCAGTATGTGCCACGCATCTATCACTCCGATCATCTGGCCACATATGCAAGTCTCGTGGAGTCGGGATATACCAAAAAGGCGGCCCGGTGCCCAAGGTGAGTGTGAGTGTGTGTGTGTGGGGGGGGAGCAATCGCACCCGAGTCAGACGGAGCGTGGGCGACCTGCGGCAACCGGGCAGCCCGGCCACACGTTCTGACCCGCCGCCGGGAGGTGGCTACACCCGTGGCATGTCCGCCGGCGTCCGTTCTCACGCTCTGAGGATCGGTCATCGCGGCGCCTTTGTCGGAGCGTCGCCCGCCGTCCGCCACTACAACCCCAAGCGCCGAGCAGCAGCGGGCTCCGAACGTCGAGCCGACACCGGGTGGCGGAGGGCGGCTCTGGCTGCCACAGCCGGCGCCCATCTGTGCGGACAGCGTCGGGCCGCGCCGGCGACCGCAGCCACCGCCGGCTTGGGTTTCACGAGCCGGCTGGTGCGCGCCAGGCCGATACAGCGCCGACGTGACCCGAGCTGGCGCCGGGGCCGCTGGCGCCGCTGGCGCCGCCGGCCACGGCGACGCCACTCGGCTGGCCGAGCACCGCCTCCGACATCAATTAGCAAGTGGATGGGCGCCTCACAAAGAGAAAGTGGCTCCTCGTGTCCTGGCAGAATAGCAGCCATTCCGTGCACAGATAATAGCACCAGGGACACAGCGTGACAGGTCCACCGAGCCACGGCAGGCTACTTGCACACAGCGGTACACAGATCACAACACCGGGGGCACTGCGGTATACAGATCACAACACCGGGACACAGCGGTATACAGATCACAACACCGGGACACAGCGGTATACAGATTACAACACCGGGACAGCGGTATACAGATCACAACACCAGAGACAGCTGTATACAGATCACAACACCAGAGACACAGCGGTATACAGATCACAACACCGGGGAAACAGCGGTATGCAGATCACAACACTGAGGACACAGCGGTATGCAGATCACAACACCGAGGACATTGAGGTCCGCCGCGCAGACATCCGTCACACCAGTGGGTGTGACGGAGCTCCGGAGCTCAGGGGACAACTGGTGCACCGGCAATCGAGCCGCACAGCACAGGGTGCCGAGGTCACCACCGGACTCGCAACACTTGTGTCGATATAACAGTACCTGGGTGGCCGGAGGACTGGCGCCGCCTCCCCGTGCCGGCACACGAACGACACGCGATGACCCTACCTCGGCAGGGGGCCGACGGCCGCGCCCTCAGCGCCACCACCGCTGCCCCCAACACACCGCACAATCCGCCGCATATCGTCAGTCACGTCACGTCACGTCACGTCACGTCACGCGGCGCCTGCACGGTGCACAGTCACGTCATGTCGGATGCGGCATCACGGTGCGGCGGGCCGGCAAAGTTCCCCACTGCGATGCCACCAGTAAGCTGCCGCCGCCAGCTGAGCCGGCTGGGCAGCGCCGGCCCTGTCCCAGAAGTCACACGGCCGCCGCCGTAGGCCGTTCAGTGACACCGCCGCCGGCCCGCCCAGTGACACCGCCCCGCCGTCAGCCCGACCAGTGACACCGCCCCGCCGTCAGCCCGACCAGTGACACCGCCACCGGCCCGCCCAGTGACACCGCCACCGGCCCGCCCAGTGACACCGCCGCCGCCGTCAGCCCGCCCAGTGACACCGCCGTCAGCCCGCCCAGTGACACCGCCGCCGCCGTCAGCCCGACCAGTGACACCGCCACCGCCGTCAGCCCGCCCAGTGACACCGCCGCCGCCGTCAGCCCGCCCAGTGACACCGCCACCGGCCCGCCCAGTGACACCGCCGCCGCCGTCAGCCCGCCCAGTGACACCGCCGCCGCCGTCAGCCCGACCAGTGACACCGCCGCCGGCCCGCCCAGTGACACCGCCGCCGCCGTCAGCCCGACCAGTGACCGGTCGTCCCAGATGTGAGCGTGATCGCCAGCGTCGTGTGACACCGCCACCGGCCCACCCAGTGACACCGCCGCCGCCGTCAGCCCGCCCAGTGACACCGCCTCGTGCGCCCACACCGGGACACCGCCGCCGCCGTCAGCCCGCCAGTGAACCGCCCAGTGACACCGCCGCAGGCCGACCAGTGACACCGGCTGTCAGCGATGACGGACCGTGCCGTGACACCTTGACACCGCCCCGCCACCGCCGCCAGCGAGAACACAAGTCGTCCTGTCCCAGAAGCCACACCGCCATCGCCGCTACCGCGGCCGCGAGTTGTGCAGGCCTTTATTTAGCCGTCGTCCCAGATATGAGCGTGATCGCAGTCGTCCAGGTGCGCGAGAGGGGGGGGGGGGGGGGGGGGGGGGGGGGGGCCGCAAAGAAGACGACGGGACCCCACTTTTTTTTGTTGGGGGGGCCCGCCGGAACATGCGCCCCACGCCCCACGAAGGGCCAATTCTCCTCTGCCTGAAGTATCACCCAACCACCTCAGTCGGGCCGACTGCTGCAGCCGGCAGCCCTTCCAGCAAACTATGTGACATCGGGGACGAGTGGTCTAGGGGCAAGATGCTCGTCTCACAATCGAAAGGTTGTGGGTTCGAGTCTCACCTGTCGCTACTCTTCGCCCGCGACCAATCGGCGTGAGAGATTGGCGACGCTACATGACTCAACGGTCGATTGTCGTAAAACCAATAACCAAGCAAACTATGTGACATCGAGCACGGGAAATTTGTCTGAGCCGACCTCAAACATAGCGGCGAATGCCAACTGACCTGACCACGTGGCCGGCAACCCCATAGCCGTCAGCTGCCGCGACGGCAGCTAAGGCCCGATAATACAATGATGAGCCGATGCCGACAGACATTCCACATCTCGATCCCTGCCGACCCGCGCCCTATCCGAGCCCGCGCTGGAAGTGCTCTGGATCATTACGGCCCGAGTGCGGGGACGTGTACACGTCCCACATTCCAAAAGCCCTGTGACCTCCCCACCACACCACCACGTGGCTGGTCGGGTAGGCCTCGTGACCTCCCCACCACACCATCACGTGGCCGGTCGGGCCCCGGCCAGCTGGAACGTGTGCGGCCCGACGTGTGTGGTCTGTCGCCGCGCACCGCCACCGGACATCGTCAGGCTGCGCAGGCCGCCAGGCTGCGCAGGCCGCCAGGCCCGACGGCAGCCAGCCAGCCGCCTCAGCTGTGTGTGTCAGCCGCCACAGCCGTCACACGATCGACCATTGCCCGGCCGTCACGCCCCGCAGTCTCACACACGACTGCACCCAGCCGGGCCCCGAGGCACTAGTGTCAGGTCGCCAGCATGTCGGTTCCAAGCCCGTGAGCCACCACGAAATTGAATAACCCGAAGTAGCAGCTAAAGTGCTACAAAGAACACAAAAGAAGGTACATCGAAATGCGTCATTGTTATAGTATAAAACCGATATTTACACACAATAAACAGAAATAGTCATTTGGGTTTGCAAATAATGAATGCTGCTATATTATTTTAATACCGGATTTAGTATTATCCGGATTTAGTATTTTAATACCGGAACAAAATGCGTTCCGCATTTTGTTCCGGTATTAAAAATTCAGTGCGTGTTTCCCAGGATGGCCTGGCACGCATCAGTGTGGCAGTGTGTGACGGACCGGACACGGCAGACCCAGCCGGACACAGCCGCACCAGGACAGCGTGTGACGGACCGGACACGGCCGCACCAGGGCAGCGTGTGACGGACCGGACACGGCAGACCCAGCCGGACCCAGCCGCACCAGGACAGCGTGTGACGGACCGGACACGGCCGCACAGCTGTAACGGACCGGACACGGCAGACCCAGCCGGACCCAGCCGCACCAGGACAGCGTGTGACGGACCGGACACGGCCGCACCAGGACAGCGTGTGACGAACCGGACACGGCAGACCCAGCCGGACACGGCCGCACCAGGACAGCGTGTGACGGACCGGACACGGCAGACCCAGCCGGACACAGCCGCACCAGGACAGTGTGTGACGGACCGGACACGGCCGCACCAGGGCAGCGTGTGACGGACCGGACACGGCCGCACCAGGGCAGCGTGTGACGGACCGCACACGGCAGACCCAGCCGGACCCAGCCGCACCAGGACAGCGTGTGACGGACCGGACACGGCCGCACCAGGGCAGCGTGTGACAGACCAGACACAGCCGCACCAGGGCAGCGTGTGACAGACCGGACACAGCCGCACCAGGGCAGTGGCGGCAGCACTGCCTCGGCGTCCCCGGAGTGTGGACGTGCCGCACCCGGGCACTGGCGGCGGCACTGCCTCGGCGTCCCGCCCGACTACGGACTTGCCGAGCCGGTGCCGAGCAGACGCCGCCCCGATACAGAGCAGGCGGCCGACAACTGGGCCGTTTTTGCGCACGAGGGCATCGGCCCGGCCCGGGGGTTAGCAGCCGGGGAGCGGCAGCCGCCCGACACGGCCGGCCGACCGCCGCTCACACGACGAACGCAGGAGGGTGCTGCTCACATGGTCACCGAGCATTCCCACACAGGCGGCGCCGTGTAGCACAGGTGGGAAACTCGGAGGGCCCAGCCCGGCGCGACTGGCAGGTCGTGAGGGTCCACCCTGCACAGACAATTGGCTCGCAAGGATCCAGCACGGTACGTACTGATATATCGTGAGGATCCACCCCGCACAGGCTATCAGCTCGCAAGGGTCCAGCGCGGGACTGACATATAGATCGTGAGCTCAGCCCAGTATAGTCGCAGAGCTAACAACTGGCACAGTTCGTGGTGGTTCAGCTCATCACAAACTGGTGGCTGGTTAAGGATGGTTCACCAGAGCAGCCGTGCAGCTCCGGCATACAGCGGGTGCGGCACCGCACCCGACAGCCGTGCAGCTCCGGTATACAGCGGGTGCGGCACCGCACCCCACAGGCGTGCAGTTTATGGGTGTCGGTGCAGCCCCGGTGGGCAGCGGGTGCGGCACCCCATCTGAAAGACCGCAGCGGCCGACGCCGACCAGCTGTGCAGGGCACAAGTGTCGCCGTCCGTCCGTCCAGCCGACGTCACGGCGCGACGTCACGGGCGCCACCTCTCGGCCGCGTCGTGACGGGCGGACGTGTTGAGGCCGCGAGCAGTCGCAGACCCGCCCGTCAGCCGTGACGACGTGGCTGAGAGGTGGCGCCCGTGACGTCACGCCGTGACGACCGGCCGCCCCGTCAACAGGGATCCGTGGCGTTGAATGGCATCGAAACCATCGCAGCCAAGGTTCACCACATCTGGTGCTAGCACGGCCACAACTGGCCAATCCCACGACGTGGAAGCGCCACTGGTCGCCCAGAGTGAGCGCAGTGTGCCCACTCCTCTCACCTGATGACGACATGGAAACTGATGAGAGTGAGCGTGCGCCCAGAGTGAGCGCACTGTGCCCACTCCTCTCACCTGATGACGACATGGAAACTGATGAAAATTAAGAATGATTTCTTTCGGCATGCGTCAGTAGCGGAAGGTCAGACACTCCCATGCCGGCTGCGACTTCTTGAGCATGGTGGCATGGGCAGCGACGCAAGCCACGAACTTATGCATCAAAGCATGACGCCGCCCCAACAGCAACTTTTTCCTCGCCGCGCCGGGCTCGCATCCACCTCGCCGACATCGCCGGCAGCGCACGGACAGTGCGGCGCACGGGCTGCCGGTTGGATTCCCGCTGAGGGGCAAAGCCGGCCAATTACAAGAGCCAGTGCCGCCGGTGACCTCGTCGCTCCGTTCATCGATAAATAAGCCGAACGTGGCGACCGGCTCGGCCCGGATGGCGGCGGCGGAACTGCCGACCGTCGCACACGCGGCCCAGCCTCCGAACGCCACCGGTGCCGGCTGACGGCCGCACTCGTCTGACCTTGCAGCCGGCGCCAGAGCCGGGCCTTTGTTCGGCGTCGGCGCGGCGCGATCCAGAAACCAGTCCGGCACGTCAGCGCCGTCAGCGCCCGACCGGGGCGTGTGACGTCACGCCGTCGGCCCGTGACAATTATCGGCGGCGGAGCACGGCGTCAGCAGATGGTACGGCTGGCGCGCCGGCGCCGCCTCATTCATTGTGTTGAGCGAGCGGGGCGCCGGCAGGGAGCCGGCAGGGAGCCGGCCGAGGCGGGGCGGCGGCAGCGAGCGCGCGCCGACCGGCCGTGACTGCCCGCCGACCCTGAATCGGCCGGCGTCCGAGCTCCATTACAGAACGTCCGGCGGACATTCCTGTCCGGCGCGGCAGCCGGCGGCGCCGCGTCCGTGGCCGACGCGCTCCCGTGACGCCCACACCACACGCTGCAGCGGCCGTCATCCCGCGGCGACGGCAGTCGCCCTCGGCCCGACCTCGGCTCGCCGCTGACGCGCCGGCTCGGCCAGCCCCGGTCCGCACGAGGCTCGTGTTTCGGGGCTGGTCGGCGCGGCGCGCGAATTGCCGACCGAGCCAGCCATCCGGTTGGGGACAGGGGACAGTCCACGTCAGGGCACAGGCCTGCAGACTGATCCCGCCTCTGCCATGACAGGTCACAAGGCCAGTCTTCTCACCGGTACACGAGGTCAAACAGAGCTAACTCACGCAGGTTGAGTCAGACCCATCATCTACCGAGGACTCGTTTCCCACGAAACCGCTAAAACAGATGGAATACCTTTATCACCCGGACAGGACGGACCGATTAACGTACCAACAGGCTGACCGATTACTCACACCCGCGCAAAGTAGACCGATGATCGTCCACGGTGTGCAAACCACGGCACCAGCCAGCGGCCGGGCCGTGGACAGCTCGCCGCCAGCCAGCCGCCGAGCCGTGGACAGCTCGCCGCCAGCCAGCCGCCGAGCCGTGGACAGCTCGCCTCCAGCCAGCACGGTGCACCGATCACCGCAATAGGCTGTCGACGATTACATCAATAGTCGACTAATGGCCACCAGAGCGGACAGAGGGCCGCGCCGACAGCAGACGAGCCGCACTCTGACGTAAACAAGGCGCCGAGCGTGGGAACCGACCACGCCAATCAATGCAGGTACGGTCGAGCAGCAGAAGTCGTGTCATAACAGCGTCTATTTACGGACGGCGCAGCGCTCTACACCGGCTACATTATCACAACAACCTGCCGACACCGAGCCACCACAGGGGAGGTGCTGACCAACACACGACACCGAGCCAGTGTGGAGGTGCTGAAACCAACGGGGCACCAACATGGCCTTCATGCAGCGTAAGATAACGACACAAAGGAAGATAACACTGAAAGTGTGCTGAAGATAGTGCTCCAGTAAGACTAATGTAGAGTTCAGTGCCAGCGTCCAGAACCACATAGCTGACGTCACTGGGAGACGGCACCGATATTTGACCGTTCAGAACCACATAGCTGACGTCACTGGGAGTCGGCACAGATATTTGACCGTCCAGAACCACACATCTAACGTCACTGGGATGCGGCACCGATACTTGGCCGCCCAGAACCACAGCTGATGTCGCTGGGAGACGGCACAGATATTTGACCGTCCAGAATCTCACAGCTGACGTCCCTGGGAGACAGCACCGCTACTTGACCGTCCAGAACCACATAGCTGACGGCACAGATACTTGACCGTCCAGAACCACATATCTGACGTCTCTGGGAGACGGCACCGATATTTGACAGTTAGAATAACATAGATGACGTCACTGGGTGACGGCACCGATATTTGGTCGATAACTTGGTATCGGCAGTTTGCGGTTGAATGTCGCTTCAACTAGCAGGGACACTAGGCGTCTATATATCGGTGTACGGCCCAGTCGGGCCCAGTCGACACTCGGCCGGCAGCGAGACGCACCGTCCGTCGTGGTCTGGCCGGACAACAGTCGTCGCACTCTGTGCAGCAGACAGCGGCGTGGCGAACAACGCACGTCGCGGCTTCACTGTGCACGCGTTGTGACGGCCGACCGGGACCCGACAGCCGATACGATGCGGAGTGGTCGACGGAGTGGTCGACGGAGTGGTCGACGGAGTGGTCGACGGAGTGGTCGGTGACACCGTGGTGATGATTGGGGGTTTTGGGCGCATCGACCAGGGTAGGTCATTTAGTGCCGGTAACAGTGTGCCCTACCTACTCAGATATATGCATTAGTGGTACAGTTTATTAGCACGATATCTTCACTGCCCCGGGTATATTATTGAAAAACCTGCTTTTGCAACGAAGCGGCACACGTTTCCTGGGCACTCAGAGTCGTCTCCCAGAAGGCTGGAGAGCGTCCTGTTAATCCCACAATATTGAGCTCGGCCCTGTGCGTAAAGGTGACATGTCAGAATATGATGTACTATCATGGACGAGTTGCATCGTGGGCACAATGGTCTGGCCTCATTTCTGAGCAGGTGACAGTGTGTTGCGTACGTGTGTCCTATTCGCAGTCGTGCTAATGCAACCTCCTCAGCTAGTACCTTCCTGGAGGACGACGGCCAATGCCCTTTATGTGGCTTGATTTGCTTGAGTTTGTTTGTGCTCAGAGCGTCCCAACTGCGCTGCCACTTCTCATGGATGTATTTAGAGATCGTGGGATAAAAATCCTGTGCCGGGAGAGGAAGGGTACGAGTATAGGGTCTCCGTGCCGCTCGCCTCGCTGCCTCATCAGCGAGCTCGTTCCCCCGGATGCCGACATGACTTGGGATCCAGCAAAATGATACACGTCTTCCCTCTCGTCTCAGTAAAGTAAGGCGGGTTAAGATGTCCTCTCAAATTTGTTCTTGGGGGTTAAAACCTTCCAGTGCCAAGAGGCTGCTCAATGCAGAGGCTGCTCGTTGGCACCGTGGCGGCGGAGTGGCCGGCGGAGAGCTGCGTGCGGTCTGTCCGGTCTGTACCGCTCGTCCGCCAGTCGGGTATGGTCTCAGCCGGTGCAAGATTGGTCAGCCGGCGGACGATCGAGGTCACCGCCGCCCGGTCGGCAGGTGGTGACCGGACCGCCCGGTCGGCAGGTGGTGACCAGACCGCCCGGTCGGCAGGTGGTGACCAGGCCGCCCGGTCGGCAGGTGGTGACCAGACCGCCCGGTCGGCAGGTGGTGACCAGACCGCCCGGTCGGCAGGTGGTGACCAGACCGCCCGGTCGGCAGGTGGTGACCAGGCCGCCCGGTCGGCAGGTGGTGACCAGACCGCCCGGTCGGCAGGTGGTGACCAGACCGCCCCGACACACCTTCCTCGCATCTCGCCAACGTGGCGCTCTTCCGGCGCGTCCGCACACAAAGCGGCTCGTCACGGCCGGCACCGCTCGCGCGCTCAGCGGCATACATGTGAACATTCCGAACACGAATCGCAAGCCACTAATACCTGCACGGTCCGATCAGTATCACGTGTCACTTGGTCAACAGCCAATATTGGCATCGCTCCGTGCACCCGTAATCGCCTCTCTACACGCCCAAGGCCGTCGGTTAACACCACTCAAAAGACGCAACGACTTTCACCACATCCGTAGTGGTGCGCTTCGCCATGGAATGCCATTAACTTGTAAATATTTCCCCAGCGTCTTAATTACGAATTGGACGGGATCCACAAGCTGTCAAACATAGGATAAACACTGAACACTAAAAACAAAAGACAGGACGGACGACCAAATGCCTAGAGGGGGCACCCAAGTGGAGGATAAAGAAAGAGGGTGTTGGTGTCGACTAATTAGCTGGTGACTGGCAGTGGCCCGGACCAGGGCGACCCACCCGGACGGTTGACTAAGTAGCTGGTGACTGGCAGTGGCCCGGACCAGGGAGACCCACCCGGACGGTTGACTAAGTAACTGGTGACTGGCAGTGGCCCGGACCAGGGCGACCAACCCGGACGCGGAACCGGCCGTGCCCAGTGCACCAGACTAGGTTGAGCTATCGGTGTGAGCGCCCAAACGCGTGCGCCGATACTGGGTTAAGTCATCAGAGGAACCGACGGACGCAGCTGCCAGTCGGATCGGACGTGAGCCGAGACGGCTGGCATCTGTCGAGGTCGGTCGCCGCCACACTCTGTCTGGCCGGGCCAGCGTGTCAGCCTGAGGATCGAGGACGCGGTCCACAGAGTCAGCGAGCGTGCCACCGAAATTCGAACGACTCAGCCAGTAACCAGACGAGGGCAGATCAGAATATTACCACACTCGCACTGCTGGCCGGAATTTATAACTGTGATTTTGCTCTTGAGATGGTCCGGTCGCTGGAGATCATCTCCAAGCTGAGGACGCGCCCGGCCGCTGGAGTTTCTGCGAAGGGCTCGTCAAGTTTTGATGTCATTACCGAGATCCGGTGTCGTGGTGACACACCGCCGCACACAAGAGGGGTGTGTCAACAAAAAAAGAAAGACAAGACGACACCACGGCCGGGATGTGGCGGACCGTGGCCACGCGGAACGGCAACAGTGGGCAGCCGTCGTCGCCGCCGTCCGTGGCGCTGCGTGACGTGACACACGACACGACACGACACCACGGCCGGGATGTGGCGGACCGTGGCCACGCGCACCGGCTGGCGAGGCGGCCGCCACAACAGTGGGCAGCCGTCGTCGCCGCCGTCCGTGGCGCTGCGTGACGCGAAACTCGGCACGACACGACACCACGGCCGGGATGTGGCGGACCGTGGCACGGCACCGGCTGGCGAGGCGGCCGCCACAACAGTGGGCACCGTCGTCGCCGCCGTCCGTGGCGCTGCGTGACGCGAAACTCGGCACGACACGACACCACGGCCGGGATGTGGCGGACCGTGGCCACGCGCACCGGCTGGCGAGGCGGCCGCCACAACAGTGGGCAGCCGTCGTCGCCGCCGTCTGCGGCGCTGCGTGACGCGAAACTCGGCACGACACGACACCACGGCCGGATGTGGCGGACCGTGGCCACGCGCACCGGCTGGCGAGGCGGCCGCCACAACAGTGGGCAGCCGTCGTCGCCGCCGTCCGCGGCGCTGCGTGACGCGAAACTCGGCACGACACGACACCACGGCCGGGATGTGGCGGACCGTGGCCACGCGCACCGGCTGGCGAGGCGGCCGCCACAACAGTGGGCAGCCGTCGTCGCCGCCGTCCGTGGCGCTGCGTGACGCGAAACTCGGCACGACACGACACCACGGCCGGGATGTGGCGGACCGTGGCCACGCGCACCGGCTGGCGAGGCGGCCGCCACAACAGTGGGCAGCCGTCGTCGCCGCCGTCCGTGGCGCTGCGTGACGCGAAACTCGGCCCGGCTGTGTGCCACTCCGCACGGCCGCCAGGTTGGCACGCAGTGCTGGCTGGCACGCAGCTGCCGGCCGGACAAAGAGCAGCCGCACGCAGCTCGGGCGCGCCGGCCAAGGTGACAGGTGGCCGTACATCTGCACAGAGCCCAGTCGTCACCGGCGGTGGCCGCCGGCCCGGCTGACCACGGCCCCGCCGCGCTCCCCACAGCCCACCTGGTGCTCCAGGCGACCTTCACGACACCCGACTCAACTCGACTCGAACGCAGGGCGTCTGGTGCGGTCGGTCGGCTGCCGTGTCGGCACGCCCCTCTCGCTCCCCGCCGTCCACACCGCCGCCGCGGCAGCCGCACATTGAGCCGGCCGACTCGCCGGGGAGGGCACTTCTCCCAAGTAACGAGCGTTGCGCACGAGACGCAGCCCGTCCCTCTCTCTGCGCCGCATCTCGCCGCCGCAGAGCTGATCGGCGCCTCGTGCGGCAAACGGCGCGCGTGTCGCAACACAAACGGCTGATCTGCGGCACGGCTCTGGATCACGCCACGCACGGCCATCCGTGTTGAGGACGGAGGCTGATGTTAGAGGCGGCGGCTTGGGCCAAGGGTGGTAGCTGGTGTCGAGGGTGGTAGCTGGTGTCGAGCGTGGTGGCTGGTGTCGAGGGTAGTGGCTGGTGTCGAGGGTGGTGGCTGGTGTCGAGGGTAGTGGCTGGATCCGAGGGCGACGGCTGGTGTCGAGGGTGGTGGCTGGTGTCGAGGGTAGTGGCTGGATCCGAGGGCGACGGCTGGTGTCGAGAGTGGTGGCTGGTGTCGAGAGTGGTGGCTGGTGTCGAGGGTGGTGGCTGGTGTCGAGGGTGGTGGCTGGTGTCGAGGGTGGTGGCTGGTGTCGAGGGCGACGGCTGGTGTCGAGGGTGGTGGCTGGTGTCGAGGGCGACGGCTGGTGTCGAGGGCGACGGCTAGTGTCGAGGGCGGCGGCTGGTGTCGAGGGCGGCGGCTGGTGTCGAGAGCAACACGACCGAATATCACCGCCGGCCATCGGGTAGGACGGCGAGACGACGAAACAGCGTCGCGGCGCCCGGCGCAGCGCCTCGCCATGTGTATCGTTACGTCACCAGACGGTGCTGCAATGTATGCCGCGACATGCTGGCGGTTCCAGACGAAGCGCCTGCCTCAGCAGTGCAGACTGTGGCGGCGCCGCCACACCGGGCCCGCCGCCGGCGGCCCACCGTCAGTCCTGTGTATGCATGAAAATGGGGCCGATGCTGTTAGCAGAGGATCCGACCAGCACACAATCGGAGCACGACACGAGTGAACCGCTCCATGCTGCTGATCTGCTGTTACTGCTTGCGCTGTATTTCCATATGCAGACTAAACACGCACATTTCCAATGATTTAGCCTCTGTTCGGTGGTTATGATGCTCCTGGCAGTCCAATAATCTGCGTCACTGTCATACTGTGCGAGTACGATCTATATTATGCGCCAATAACCAGAATAGTTCCTCAATACTGGTCTTTAAATGGCTACGTAATTGTTTTAGTTTGCGACATTGCTCTCCGATATGCATTGCACTTGGCAGTTATACATTTAGCCATTATTATCATTATTATTATCATATGCATATTAAACGACAGTCAAATGGTTACATAGTTAGGTCACAACATTTGAAGAGCAGCACTTACGCTCTTGGAGACGAATATGAAGATTCGTTACCATGGCTCACAATCAACTACACATTATACGCATGCAATTCAGCATTGCATTTATATTTCGTGTTTTTGCACTTGCCCATACATCCACCTCGATGAGCGGGGTTACGACTTCCGTGGAAAAGTGGCAGCCCCACTACAAATACATGTCCACGACTACCGGCGGACGCACAATGGTGCCGCGCCCGGCCCCAACAGCCACCCGACAGAAGACCGCCGAACCGACCGGCGCCAGGCGGGGGTCCGATGACGAGCAGCACATCGCCGCTGGACGACACAGGTGGGGGTGGAGCGGCTGCGTTCGGGGTGCCGGGCCACCACGGGGCGCGAGACGCCACAAACAGGCCGACTATTTTCGGTCGGTGGGCCGGCCCGCCGGCAGATGGCTGCCGCGGGAGACGGACAAAACAAGCGGGGTAAGCGGGGCAGCCGTCGGGTCGCCCGCGGCCCCGACAAGCCCCTGGAGTGCCCCCCCCATCGCCAGAGAAAGTCCGGCTGCAGCGCCGGCTCTCGCTTTCGGCCGGCGGTGTGGCAGTTGGCGTGTGGAGACCTAAGTGGGTTACGAGGTCACCGCGCGTCGCCACCACTCAATGAAAGCGAAACAGACGGACGCGACGCGGGCGGAGGCTGCGTCGCGCCCTGTCCGCTGACGGCCGCCACGGCCCTCGTGACGACAGCCGGGCATTGTGACGACCGGCGTCCGTGTCAGCAATCGGCCGCCTGCCAGGAAGTGTGGCCTTGATCAGCCGACAGAGAAGCCCGCCGCAGTTATCGCACGACAGCCAACCATCGCCTCTATGACGGACTCGAAACCCATCACGAATTTCACCTGTCGTTCACAAGCTTACGTGAACCTCGGGCTTTACGAAACACAAGCGAGAGATGGTACGCGAGCCACCCACGCTGTGCGAGGCATGGTAAATACAAACCGTCACATGTGTTACCTTGGGCTCAATTTTCCAAACCAGCTCACAACTATTTTTTTTCAAGTGTACCGGCAGCTGATGATGCCCCAAACATCGCTCAATCACGACTCGACATTTAGCCACGGCTTAGTGAGCAAGGTGGGAGGGAAGCCCGCAGATTCTTGGGAGCCCATGTTAGTAAAAGACACCATAAATGTTCAAAATGAGATATGTGAGACAGGTGGGGCCATAGCAACTCTTCATATCAATTATTTTCATGAAATACCACATGCTTTATGCTTAGGTCGCTGGTAATTGTAGGGGCACCTACATACACTCCCGCGATCGTGTCTGGGAGGAATCTCGTACCAGTCACGGCAAGCCAAGACGTAGCCTGTACCAAGCACGGGCCAATCACGACATGCCAAAATGTAGCCTATACGCAACACGGGCCAGTCACGACATGCCAAGATGTAGAATGTACCCAACACGGGCCAGTCACGGCATGCCAGGATGTAGCCCATACCAAACACGGGCCAATCACGACATGCCAAGATATAGCCTGTACCAAACACGGGCCAGTCACGGCATGCCAAGATGTAGCCATTACCCATCACGGGCCAGTCACATGCCAAGATGCTTACTGCATACCAAGACCCAACGATAGCTTGCTTAGCCTTACGGTAGCAAAGCCCGTACCCAACACGGGCCAGTCATAGCATGTCAAGATGCTTACTACATTCCCCACGCACCAGTTAGGACATGCCAAGATGTAGCCCTTACCCGGCACGGGCCAGTAACGGCATGCCAAGATGTAACCCGTACCCGTACACAACCCGTACCCAACACCACATGCCAAAATGCTCACTGCATCCCACACGGGGCGGTCACGACTTGTCAAGATGCTTACTGCACTCAACACGGACCAGTCACGACATGCCAAGATATAGCCTGTACCCAACACGGACCAGTCATGACATGTCAAGATGCTTATTGCATTCCACACGGGCCAGTCACGACATGCCAAGATGCTTACTGCAAGTCCGATGCTTACTGATGCTTACTGTACCATGGTCAGCTTCATTTGGTCCCGTAAGCAAATATTATAGCCTTCAAAAGTTCGTTTAGTAATGTGTGTAGATCGTATCTTAATCTCAGCAGTTTATGCATTTCACTCTTCACTTCCCACAACATAGATATTGGAATCATATCCATATGTGACAGGTGGGTGGGTTACACAAAACTTACTGGATATCTATCTATTGTTAAAAATATGAGAATAGATATCACACCCTGTAAAAAAGCTACAATGTACGCTACTAATAATATAATTGATCTAAATGAGCATAACAAAACCAAACCTGCCCATCCCTAGCCCGCTGAGAGTACCTGTCACATATTCCCGGATTGTCCGTAAGCAGGGCGTACCCCGACTGCTCAGGTATCATTTATGCCGACGTCAAAAACCGCCGAAGTGCAAACTTCTTCATAATTTTCAAAGAAAATTCAGACTGATCAATTACATCCGCTGATCTAAAACCTAATTGCCCTAACCAGTCTTAACCAGTGGCGTAGCCAGGGGGCGAAGGGCGCAGGAAGGTCACCTAGTGCCCCAGCGGTCACAGCCATCCTGGCGGTGACGACCGCCCACAGCTGTCCCAGTGGACTGACTGCAGCTGCTCCAGCAGCTACAGTCGCTTCAGTGATGGCGAAACAAACAGCCCGGCGATGGGTGTGGTGACGGCCGCCCCGGCGGTGCTAGTTGCTTCGCCTTGGACCTGGGTGACACTGGCTAAGCAAAAATAAATAAAAATGCAGGATGCTATGTGTTGGGCCCGGCTTGTCAGGCATGTTGCTAGTCCTTCCTCTGTCTCCAAATCTTGCACTTACTTTCCCCACTGGTATTCACGCATCACTTTGAGAAAGTACGATGATGGTTGGTTATCTGGGTGTTGAAAAACCGCAACAATGTCGGCCCCATCCTTATCACGAACACCACCCCTATTAAACTATGTCTGAACGTAGCAGACAACAGAAAGAAGCAATTATGTCCACTGAGATGAGCATTCGTATTTTTAATCAAGACAATACAATTCGTGCCTTCATTAGAGGTGTATTAATGTCCCATTATTTTCCATAATATCTTTACTTTTCTTGAATGTTGTCGGCAGCTAAATGGTCTGCTTTTCTCTCTGGTCTTTACCGAACCGTGAAGGAACCTTGATTGCATGTCTCGCATAAGCCACGGCAGCACGGAGTGCCTTATTGTCCCACGATCTTTGCCTAATACATATACATACATTATAATTATATATATATATATATATATATATATATATATATATATATATATATATATATATATATAAATGTAAAATATTATAAGCATCGGGGCTATTCACGTGAAAATCCAATGACCGACATCCGATGAGTTTCGGGAAAGTGGGGGCCCTCGGTATGTAGGAATTCCTTCTTCAGATGTTCGTCCCCCCCCCCTCTCTGGACAAAATCCTGGCTACACCACTGGTAATAACAACATCTACCCTGACAGGGGGCTTTCAATAGCTGTGTGCCTTTAGAACTGGAAGGCATTGCCTGCAATCACATGGACAGTGGCATCTGCTTGGCAATGCCGCTGCTCATATATCACCTACCCATCTACCTCCCTACTGCTTGGGGTATATCTGAGTGGGCAAACAGCCTGAGCACATCACATAAGCAATGTAAAAAAGCAAAAAAGCAGCACAAAAGTAAAACAGACTTTTGCCCTGGAGCGTGCGGGTCGGCGCAGATCCCGCCGTGTCGAGCCAGAGCCATCGCCATCTACACACACAGTGGGATCGGGCCGTCGCCGACTCACAGACGGGCCCTCGTGTGTGCCGGTCGGCGCGAGTGCCATAATCACTCCCGGAGGGACACAAATCAGCGGCCAGCCGCCGCTGCCACCTCGGGTAGCCGGAGCACACAATGGAGACGCCGGCAGCAGGGAGGCGGCGAGCGGCCACAGCCGGCCGGCCGGCAGGGCACGCCACAACGACCCGCAACCCCCCAGACACAGACGGAACATATCCAGGAAAGCATTGTGATGCCTTCCTGGGCGCTATCCTTTCTGGATCCAAGAACGCCAACAACGGTGTCGCCTTGCTGAGACTGCGAGGTTGGACGGCTAGGGTATCTGAGGTGTCGGGAGCAAAATCTTTTGAAGGTTGGAAAAGCGACGGACGCGACTATCCGTGTCGTCCAGGGTACAATGCCTGCCAGAAAATGCTCCTTTCCACTGTTCAGCTGTGCTATATTGTCCAAAACCAATGTGGTCGCCGTCCGCACCATGCGAGGCTGCCAAAACACGTTCATTTCCCAGCAGGCTGGCTCAACCGGTAGATTGGCGAGGCCATTGAAAAAGGAGAGCAAAATGTATACATGGTATCATGGTAAGAATAAGTCCTGTACAGTTGCTGCACCAGTTCTGCATTCCCCATAATGTTTGGACCGAGCGGAAGTTTTCGGAAGAACTGCCGCACACAAAACGAACAAGACAATACTGGACAACATACGAACGACATGTCGCACGGGATCAACCTTTTGCTCTCGCACGACTCTTAGCCATATATTTCCCACCAATGTGGAAGTACGTACGGAACACATACATGCTGGAGGTAGCATAGATAGCACCAGAGCCGCCCGCGTCGCACCACAACACCGCTGTCGCCAGTGGAATCACACGAAGGCGCTGGGCAACACCCATCGACCCGGACGTCGGCGCCGTGCGACAAAGAGATGCTGGGACGGCACCGCGCGACACAGAGACGGCACCGCGCGACACAGAGATAGCACCGCGCGACAGGGAGACGGCACCGCGCGACAGTGAGACGGCACCCCGTGACACAGAGACGGCACCGCTGACACAGAGATGGCACAGCGCGACAGGGAGATGGCACCGCGCGACACAGAGACGGCACCGCGCGACACAGAGATAGCACCGCGCGACAGGGAGACGGCACCGCGCGACAGTGAGACGGCACCCCGTGACACAGAGACGGCACCGCTGACACAGAGATGGTACAGCGCGACAGGGAGATGGCACCGCGCGACACAGAGACGGCACCGCGCGACAGGGAGACGGCACCGCGCGACAGGGAGACGGCACCGCGTGACACAGAGACGGCACCGCGCGACAGGGAGACGGCACCGCGTGACACAGAGACGGCACCGCGCGACACAGAGATGGCACCGCGCGACAGGGAGACGGCACCGCGCGACAGTGAGACGGCACCGCGCGACAGGGAGACGGCACCGCGCGACACAGAGACGGCACCCGTGACACAGAGACGGCACCGCGTGACACAGAGACGGCACCGCGCGACACAGAGACGGCACCGCGCGACAGGGAGACGGCACCGCGCGACAGGGAGACGGCACCGCGTGACACAGAGACGGCACCGCGCGACACAGAGACGGCACCGCGCGACACAGAGACGGCACCGCGCGACAGGGAGACGGCACCGCGCGACAGTGAGACGGCACCGCGCGACACAGAGATGGCACCGCGCGACACAGAGATGGCACCGCGTGACACAGAGACGGCACCGCGCGACACAGAGACGGCACCGCGCGACACAGAGATGGCACCGCGCGACAGGGAGACGGCACCGCGCGACACAGAGACGGCACCCCGTGACACAGAGACAGCACCGCGCGACAGGGAGACGGCACCGCGCGACACAGAGACGGCACCGCGCGACAGGGAGACGGCACCGCGCGACAGGGAGACGGCACCGCGCGACAGGGAGACGGCACCGTGCGACAGGGAGACGGCACCGTGCGACAGGGAGACGGCACCGCGCGACAGGGAGACGGCACCGTGCGACAGGGAGACGGCACCGCGCGACAGGGATACGGCACCGCGTGACAGGGAGACGGCACCGCGTGACAGGGAGACGGCACCGTGCGACAGGGAGACGGCACCGCGCGACACAGAGACGGCACCGCGCGACAGGGAGACGGCACCGTGCGACAGGGAGACGGCACCGCGCGACAGGGATACGGCACCGCGTGACAGGGAGACGGCACCGCGTGACACAGAGACGGCACCGCGCGACAGGGAGACGGCACCGCGTGACACAGAGATGGCACCGCGTGACAGGGAGACGGCACCGCGTGACACAGAGTTGGCACCGCGCGACACGGCAGCTGTAGCTGTACGACACGGCAGCCGCGACACGGACGTCGGTACTCACCAGACGACGCCGAAAGCTCCGTAGCCGATGGGCCGGTCTGGCTGCGCGTCGGTGGGAACGACGGAGGCGAACATGGGCTGCGCCGCGGCCAGAATGGCGTTCTGAGGCCCGCCCACCGCATGGAACGCCATCATGCACTGCCGGGAGGTGCGGGTGCCCACCACGGCCATCGGCAGGGCGCTGTGATACCCGCCGACCTGGAGACACGAGACATCGTCACGTCAGGCCACAACTTCAGCTGCTCGCCACGGCCACCAGGCGGGTAGGGTAGCACTCCCTGACCTTGGCACTGGAGGTCAGGTCAAAGCTACCAGAACTTGATGTGGCCATGGGAGCACCGGTGCGGTGAACGCCCATGTGAGAACTAGAGGCCGGACAGGCTAGGGCACTACAGACAGGCCATCTAAACCATCTAAACAGAAGGCCATCTAAACTACGAGGACAGTCCGATGCCATAATGTCAGCAATTCGATGTTTTAAGCCCGGTATGTAGAAAAAGGTGCGTTGACTTGATCCTATGCACGTCATCTACGGCTAAGCCCAGTGGTTTAGTTCACCGATTATCATGGCCGTTGAATATTTTTTATTTATTTAACAAAATCAAGTTTCAGGTTGCATTGACCTTGGTCATGTGCGAGATCACTTTTCACTCTGTATATTGGTTACCTCGGAGACTTACTAGGGGACGGCCCTGTACAGTCATGAAAGCCACCCCGTGTACGAAGTTCCCGTTACATGGACATCAAATGGCAAGAGGCGAGGCCGCCAGGATGGTCGCTTTCGAACATCAGGAGCTGACGCAGTGGGGCATACTTGTGTCCATTTCTGGACTGGTGCACACGCACTAACCAGGGCCCATACCAAAACTTCACGTCAATCATCGGGCGTACATTGTTCCGGTTACGAAAAGGTTTCTTCAAGTGTGCGTTCCCATTTACGACTACAAGGCTGACCGATACCCGTTCGCCCCTCGCTTGGCCAGCCTCCACACGACGGATCCCTGTGGGTGAGCCCGAGGGTCGCTGGTCAGCCGTTTACGCGCCTGCATGGGGTCGGGCAGAGATGGGCGGCCAGCTAAGGGCAGCGCGCGCCTCGACAAATGAACCGTCTTTTTGGTGTGATCTCGAGCACAAGCAATGAACGCCATCCAACGAGAGAGCGACCAACATTTACTTCATACCTGGGCAGGCTATCCCGTAATTGCCGGTGCTATCTATCTGGTACGGCGGAATGCTTGCTTGTTTTCAAAAGCGCCAGCGAGGTCAAGTCAAACCCAGAAATAATTCCACCGCTGCCATTACGGCATATTGTTACCCACGCGCGCATCTTCACGTCGGCACAGCAAAAGGACAGGACCCTTCGCCCAGCTTGCAATGACGCACCGTACAAGCAATAACTGAGGGTGAATGTACACTCAGCCCGTACACCAAAACCAACTTTGCTTCATTCGAAAGTAACTCACCTTACATAAGACGTCACACAAAATGCAGGGCTAGTATGCTAATCAAGCCAGTTCTATCGCCCATCGTAAACCAGCTTCATCCATCCATTAACAATTGGTGAAGCATTTCAGAAAATCCAGTCCAAGGTAGACGTCATAACGCTAAATTAGCTTCCGCGCCGAAGGAGAAGGTTGCACGTTTGCACCGATGGAAAGTGACCCAAAGCTACTTTCGCGACACACTGCACATCAGATCAAGCAACTAAAGCCCAAATAACTAGCCAACTAACTCAGATGAAGTAACGATTTGCCGGCAAAGTCCGATAGCGAGGAAAATTCAGGACATTGTTCCCAGCTAACGCTCTCAAGAGGTCATGCTGTCCACTTTTCCTACACAGATCTAGGGCATTGTCGCACAGGTCCAGAGACAAAACCGCACCCTTCCTCGGCTCACGACCAATCTTCGGAAATTTCCTCGACCCATAAACTGAGCTTGGATGCCGACTGTGAACCGCATGCAAACTGGGTACAAATTTAATCAATAATTACCAACAAGTATCCGATTTGCCTATAAAGTAGGTGAAGTGGCGTTTGCGGCATTGCTGACAACTCTTGCTGACAGTAGGGAGGCTGTTGATTGGCTTGATTTGATTGAGTGATTTGAACATGGCCAATGGGATAAAACCAGTGTTGCCAGATCGCTGACGCGGCTGACGGTAAAAGACCAACTGCAGGGTCAGCAGGTGTCCCGGTCGCGTCCGTTGTTTATGTTAACGAGGAAGACAACACTGGCATGGACTGACACATCATGGACAAGTGATAAAATAAGCCATCCCAATGTTTTCAAAAACGATAGTGTACTATTAGATCTTGTGTCACTTGAAATGGGTCGTCCAAGGCATTAAAAAGGAACTGGACAAATTGCACCACCTATTTCTTGTTTACGTCGTGTAAGCACCCATTGAACACAAGCCGCCAACGGCAGCTGATTGGGGTGGAGTTTATTTTTATTTTGGTTGAATGCAACGCTGCAAGCTCCATGGAACAACCCTAATATTTCCAAGTAAAATGACAACAGAACTGGGTCACTATCTGACAGGTCAGCATATATTAGCTATGAAGAATCGAGAGCAACGTGCATATTTCATACCTCCCCTTAACGATTTGCAAAAGTTGTTTATTGCAGGCCAAAACAGTTGTTCCACATGACACCCAGCCCTCAAAATACACTTGAGTTCACTACTCTACAAAAGGACAAACAAAATGATGGCTTATAAAACTGTTCCTGTAAGAAGGCTTCTAAGCAGCTGAGCAAGCTTCAACAATTAACCATTGGAAAAGCCATGAGAAAGAATGTGCATTTTCAGAAATACAAGGGGATGTCATAGTGCATAGTGTGAAATAAATGGCAACAAATTAGTTATCTTTTCAGTACACCTCAATGGGGGAGAAAAAAAAACTAGGAGACCAGCACCGTCAGAGAAAGCATGGCCCCATCAGGTAATCAAGTGCAGTCGGACAATATAAGACTCCATGTTTATATTGCATATTGGTTCTGTTCAAACTGATTTCTCACAGGCTTCCTGAAGGAATTTAGGAACTTTCCTTGACAGTAAGCTTTGAAAGAGGCTGTGGAGTAGCTATAAGCTGCATTGCATAATGTTATAACCTTTCCTTAACATGGATATTGACAAAATGAATGATCAAATGATGTGATGAAAATGGGCAGGATAATTGACTCTGTTGGAAAGGATGATATATTTAATAATCTGGGAACTTTAAGATCACATTGCAGAACTTTGGTGACAAATTGGTGCTTTTGTTGTTCGGTTGTTGGAACTACAATTACAAGCAGGAAGTGATAGTTCCACCCATTTCCACCAAAAATTTGCACTAGTGTTGAAAAGATTACTTGCATTTTATAACTCCTTATCCAAAGCAGCCTCTATAGCAGTGAATGGTTTTTTAAATGAAAAGGAAATTGGGAGATGTTTCTTTTTTGTTGAATTAAATGATGTCACTGCCCTGCATTTTAACAAAGGAACAGGCCAAGGACTAAGATACTTCAGTAAAAGTGAATATTATGTTGCTGAATTTACCATCTTGCTTTATATTTCATTTTCATGATCAATCACCATATCCAATGCCATTTTTAGTTATTGGTCAGTGGAAAGGCTTTGAACAGCAGGCTGCTGACCTGGTTGTGCTATGCAATTGTGGCATTGAACACAATCATCATGGATCAAGGATATGTAAGAGAACATGTCAGCATTGTGAAGTGCCTGGACAAGCTCTGCACCTGCTTCCAGAGAACCCAGACATTGCACAAGGCTGTGACCTGCATTCGAGCTTCATGGTTATAACTGGTGTCATGACGCCACACCAATAGGACCAAGATTATTTATTCATCCTGTGGTTAAAACCAGGTAAAACCATGAATTAACTGGTCATAAAAAGAAGTATTTTTGTCCACTGTGTTACAAAAAAACAACTACAACTTCAATTGTCCATGCCCTTGGACAAGCATAGAAGATATAAAGGAAGTGAGAGGTATGAACACAAAATAAAAACATCACATGAAAAACCAGATATTTGCGATATATTTGTACTATCAGCATGCAACATGACTTCACTTGCATATATGCTTGCATAATTTCACAGCATATATGCACATCTCACATAAATAAAAACAGTGCATATAGAAAAATACTTCACTTTTCTTCAAACAAAAAACTGATATAAAGAAGGCAATATCTACTGTGAAAACAAGCTTCATCTAATAACATACCACAAGAAGAATTGTCACCCAAATCAAATTACCTGTCAGCTAATGATACACAATGTACTACAAACATTATAAATCAAAAGCTTCACTGAGGCAAGACCTAAAATCAGTACACACTCTCACGGGAGTAGATGCCTATCTATGCATTCCGTGGGTTCAAATTTGCTCAGGTTGGCATCATGATAACTCAAACTTCTCTCTGGATGACTTGTGGTAGCAAATGGAAATGAGCTGCACTCAGCTGACCTCAAAATGGATTCAAATTCTTATTCCATCAACTATATTTCTTCAGATTTACAGGCTACCTTGTTTGTACATATCATTTACATCTTGCCTTTATATCATTCAACATTATATACCATTCAACTTTTTCAGCAGCATTTTTAGGAGATACTGTCAGTGTGACAGAAAAGAGCAGTCAGCAAACCTTCTGGAAGGATCAAGTAGGAATTAAGACCAAAGAAGTACACTTATCAAGCACAAATTTTACCAAAATAAAAAAGAAACTCATTTAGGTTTGGAACAATATAAGGATGAGTATGAGCTGATGTGCTTGCACAGGTTGCATCAATAATTCAAATTTCAGGAAATCAAAGAATTTCCTATAAAACTTGTTCATCCTGTAAGATTTGCAATCCTCCTCCCTCAGGTTCACCCATGCTATTGATGTTGATATTGATGCCTATATTGATATTGATATTGAGGTAAAATGTGCGTAGAACTTGTCTCATTGTTAGGCAGGTACCTTAAACTACAAAAATTGTAACACTGATGGGAAGAGAGTGGGTTTCTGAACACTTAAGGCATTATGCAACAATTAACTCTACTGCTGCTTCTGTATGACTGAACCAGTAATTGTACTGTTTATTGAACACAAAAATGAACAAGCTATCCATATTCAAACAGTTCCTTTCAATGAAAATCCTCTAACCACTTGCAAAGAGCAACTTTAAAACAGATAATTATTTTGTAGTGGTGTGCCGTATTCTGAACACAAACATGTTGTGCAGGATTACCTCACTGTAGCTGTTGTGGTACAAGCTATTAGTAGCTGCTAAAAATGCTGGTGTAATTGCAAAAAAATATTGAAAGTCACTTCCTTATTGTTTCCTTGAGCCAACTGTTCTTGGAAGCCTAAAATGGTAGGTACCTGTGAACTTCGCAAGCTCAGTACACAAAGAATAGGTAGAACTATAAGATCACACCTTCAGTTTTTGGTAGAGACAGGTCCATCATTTATGAAAACCACCATCTTTTTGTTATTTATGTGCTGAACATGATGTGGGAGAGAATGCTGAACATGATGGGAGAGAATGCTAAACATGATGCTGAACATGATGTGGGAGACATCCAAAGGTAGGTGTTCAGATACCCCCCCCCCCCTTCCCCTAGGTAGGCGCCTACCTAGGTAGGTACCTAGGTACCTAGGCACCTTGAAATCAACTGACCTGCCAGGCACCGAGATTCCCGTAGCTCCGGTTCAATCCAGATCAATCCAGATCAAGGCAATTTCTTTTAGCAGCGATGTACCTAGGTGCTTACCTACCGAGGTATTAGCTCTGATTCAAGCCAAGCTCAATTCAAATTGTAGTAGGTACTCACCTAGGTAGGTAGGTATGTAAGCAAGACCTCACGAGCTTTCGGCACACCAGCTTCACGCAGCACCACCAGCACACGGATATTCACCCTCAATCCTCGGCTCCTCGACAACAACTAATCTTCCCACACGACATCAGAACCTCACAACTGGAATTCGGGGCGCCCTTTGTTCGTGAAACCCGAAAGAGCGTCCTCCCCCACCCGCTCTGCGGAGGACAGGCAGCAGCTGGCGCTCGCGGTGTGTACAAGCGAAAATATCTCCAATATCGAAAGCGCCATGCGCATGCGCACGACCCGGTGAAGTGCTTAGTCTGTTTGAAGTTCGTTGATAGTATGAAGCAGGCTCCACCTACCAACTCATTTTCTTTTTTAATGTGGTAGAAGAAAAATGTTTGGTAAAGATTTGAATTCGTATCTTTCTTGGACTGAAAATACAATGCCAAATTTGAAGTATATTGATATTGCTAATGACTAACAAATCACCTTTCAGCACTAAAGTCCGCTAACAAATTCAGCTGAATCATAAACAGAGCGCAGACTATTTGTGACCAAATCAGCGCACACCTGCAGTAGTGAAGCAGTCTAGCACGGGACGTTAGCAGCAGTAAACGCAGGTTTCCCAAAAATATTTATTCCGTTGTGGTTTTGCGGGTGGGGCGTGGGCATGGGTGCTGTTTTATATGCCTTTGAGTGGCAAGTGCCATCTTAATGCCCAATAACTTCACGTGTCTGGTGATACCACCCACCATCATCCAATGTGCAACCTCAGTGGTCGTACCTACTTCATTCCTTCTGAGCTTCGCTCTGCCAGCTGGGGCACCACCTTTATCACCATTACACAGCAGCTGTGAAGCACCATGGAAATCGTCGAGTTGTCTCAGTGGGACCTGTGAAGCCAAGTATCCCCAAGGATTATTTTGAGCTGCGTGGATTCTTTATTATACATAGGACCAATATATCCCAAGATTCTTTGTTAACTTTTTGGGTTGCTGGCCCACATTTTAGTTTCATGTATACTTTGCTTTTTTGGACATATTTCACAGTAGTGGACCATGTGGTTCCTCATGTTATGTTTGTCTGGCCACTTCAATATAATCACTACCAGAAAGATGAGCATTGCTGACTGCCCATCTTTCCCCTTCTGTCAGGTTCATGTACCACCCCCTCACATGTCCTTCACCACATGGCATGATATCTAGACAAGCTGTAACCTGACCTTGTAGTTTGGCATTATCTACTTGAAATAAATATTACTGGCATCTGATTGGCAAAGTGTGTTACCATTATCAGACATGCTGCTTAGCAACTACTCACAGGCCAATGTCACATTATGTATTGCATATGCAATTACACACACAAAACATTAAATAATTGCCCCTTCATTGGACAATGGATTTTAACCAGATATGCAAAAACAAGTCTTAGCAGAGTATTTTTGTGTCAAACTTGCTTACACTGTTGAAATTCATCACTATCACTAAGTTATACACACACTATCACTAAATTATGCACACATGTTGGAATATTCCATGTGAATTTGAATGCAGTTCTGCTGAAATATATTTCAATATTGCCAAAATGAATGCTGCTGGGCTGAAGATGGAGCTCTTATTTGTAAATTGGATGCACTATGCCAAACTGTAGAAAATGGATAGGCTTATTGCTGAAATTGATGTACAGGCAGCAAAATTAGATGCAAAAAGGTCCAGCAGGTCCTGAAGACTAGTTATGTCCATACCAACCCTGTAGTGATTGGTGTTGTAGATACTGTGTTGCACACTAGCTTGAATGACCCTATGGGAAATGCATGGATGTATATTGCTAGACCATCCCATTGTCTTATGCAAATTAAAAAAAGCTGTGGACCAGAGCCAGTTTAAACTTATTTGTTTTCTGTTGTATACTTTGGTGGTGTAGTGGTTAAGGTTTTGAATAGTGTGGAGAAGATTGATCTTCATGCACATGTTCTCCTTCTGATCAGAAGAGTATGTAATGCATCATTGAGTAGCCGAGATCAAAAGAAGGGAGAAGAAGAAAGAAGGGACAGTGGTTAAAGTTGTCCATTTTAGTAATACCTATTTTCATTGACAGAATTCCAGCATACAATTTTCCACTCCTTTGTCATTCAAGTTCTCCCTAAGATAAAAATGTGCACAGCAAATATATATATGCATATAAATAGCAACAAATGCTGATTCCGTCAACATGGCAATATGCTTATTTTCTTCTATCTCACAGTAGAATCAGCTGTGTTACAGTACATGTGAACAAGGATAACAGCACCATCCATCAGCATCACCATCATCAGAATGAATACTGTCTTACATACTATGTATGCTGTTTTATCTCAGACATAATGAGAATGAGTGCATCTTATTCAAGCATGCATAGCAAATTTTGTGGTTGCGTTTGCACCAAAAGGCAGTTTTAAGTATTTTTGAATTAGTATATTAACATTGTTGATCGAGATATATCATGAGTAAATACGAATGCACGATTTGTTCCAGCAGAGTGTTATGCCAAGAGGTGATGGAGGTCTGCAACAAACATGTAGACGAAAGTTTTAACATTAACTTATTAATGTATAACATAAATTGAGCATTATCCACTCTACATCTTAAATTCGTTGTAAGCCAAGCTGATTTCAGATTTCACCGACGTCTGACGTTCGTCATTTGTCCGTAAAGTCATCTGAGGGCATCCGTTTCAGACGGGTGTGCAATGACAAGTTTGGCGACACTTCAGGCCCATCTGACGTCCGTCCATAAGTGGCTTTTCCTCGACTTTTAATGAAGCATATGTTGGTCCCACATGATACAACAGCACTACAAACCCTCCAACGACCATCGAGCAAATAGCTGGAGAGGGTGCCCGCATTTCTCTAGTTTTTTGGTTCCAGTTTGGACGACGTCAGACGATTCTAAAACCTGAAGTGGCTGCAGCATGCAATTGGTTTTGCATTTAATTTCAGCCACCACCTATGACTGATGCGAGTGTGAAGGACAACACATGAATGACTGACTTATTGCCTGACGAACACATTTGCATGGTCACTGACACAACTTGGCTTGTGCTAGCAAAGTCATTTATGTGCTGAAATGCACTAGACAGCTCTGGTCGATGGCAGTGAATAGCGATGACAAGTCATCGGAGGTGCAAACTACAGCGAGATACCAGGCTGTACAGGCTGAAAGTGGGGACAAAGTGGGTACCTATTCACATGGTTGTCATGTCATGGATGCTCTGTCATATGATGTCACCAGCTGCACATTGGATTTGTGAACAGGGCTGCTTTGTGCAATGCCAGAAGCACGGAGCCGGGGCTACCTGTCCTGTGCGGTTGGATCCATTTGGTCTAGAATCAGCTTGGTTGTTGTTGTTGTCCTTCCGGTCTTGGACTGTGTCCATATCGAGGGCGTCAGAGACGCCCCAGTCGCCTCAGGAAGGACATCACTGCGTCTGCGTCGGCGAAGACCTCCGCCAGAGACGGGTCGTGGCGGCCGAAGATGTAGTGCCAGAGTGTCACCGCGGCTGGGCATTTGTCATCATGTGATCGACGTCCTCCACGCCGATCCGATGTCGGTACGCCCTCACCAGTGTGGAATGGGCCGTCCTCAGGCGGGTCGGCGACGATTAGTCTAGGGGTAAGTTGCCCGTCTCACAATCGAAATATTGTGGGTTCGAGTCTCACCTGTCGCTACTCTTCGCCCGCTACCAATCGGCGTGAGAGATTGGCGACGCTACATGACTCAACGGTCGACGTGTCGTAAAACCAATAATCATCACCTTAGGCGGGCCAGGGCCACTCCCTCGGCTCTGGTGAGGCCGAGCCTGTCTCCTAGGCGGATCTTGCCGAGGCTCACGATGTTGAAGTGTCGCGTCCCGCGGCTGCTCTCGGCCCGCTCCCGTCCCAGGTCCAGCTTGAGCTGGGTTTTTGCAGCATTGATGTTGAAGGTCATCTGGTCTTGGTTCAGCGTGGCCGCCTGCCTTGCCACTTTGTCGGCTATTTCATTTCCCGGGATGCCGACGTGCCCCGGGACCCACTGGACGTCTATTTGATGTCTGCGGCCGACTCTCCTCGTGCGCGTCCAGATCTCGCCCGGTAGCGGGTCCGTCTGGCTTGCCGGACTTGTCTTCAGGCGCATGAGGGCGGACTGGGGGTCGGTGCGGATGCGGATGTTTTTTTTTTTTTTTTTTTTTTTGGGGGGGGGGGTCTCGAAGGCGGGCTCCCGCCGCCCCAGGTGTTTCAGTGCTTCGTTAAGGGCGTGAAGTTCAATGATATAGCTGGAGGTATATCTGCCGGCGGGAGTCCGTATCCTCCGAGTTTCCTCTGATCCTGCAGTGGCCGAGACGTCTGTGAAAACCAGGATGTCGGCTTCCGGGAGCCAGCGTAGGGTTTCCTCGGCGGCTGTGCGTCTGCCGGTCCGTCTCGAGGTACGGTTCTGGTCAGGCTGGTGTGTATGGTGATGTTCGCTGGTGTAGATTCCCACGGAGGGGTACTGGCCGCGATCATCGGTGGTTCTCTGGGGAAGGCGTCGAGGCCCCCGTTGCGGTCGTCTCCAGGCCCGTCCTCGCCCAGCCTCGATCGTGATGGAGGCGGCTCCGTGGCCTGTGTTCGGGCCGGAGCAGGCCCTGGATCGGATACCCTGGTAAATTACGCAAATGTTTATCCACTGCGATCGTGGCCAGTAGTTTACGCCGGTAGGTGAAGGGCTCCAGGCCGGCTTCTCGGAGCCCTTCGGGGATACACACCAACCAAGCTGTTTTTCCACTGCACAAGTGTTTGCAGTTATTGACTACACTGAACAAGGTATTCATAATGTCGGTGCAATCAGTCACCAAACACTGATGTGCATATACATGTATTACATCCTGATGCTTCAGGGGTAGCAGAACAAATATGACAAAGTGCTATAGATAGCAAACTACCTACCTCATTAAGCTCTGTGGTATCTGCTATGATCAGTTTGTTACTAATCACTGTGATAATAAATTAGCATGCTGTGCTTCTGTTTTAAGTTGTTTAATCTGTTCAAATTCCAAGCATAGTTAATTCCCTTGTATTATGTATAGTGCGTTTATAGGTATGAACCATGGCTGGAGATCCGGGGTGGGACGTGGGGCTATGGACCCCTGGTTTGGTATCCTACTATTGTCAATTTGTAATTTTCCCTACTCACACTGAAAATATATCCTCAAAATAAGGACTCTTGGACCCCCTAGCTTGGTGAGAGACATAGACACTTGCTGTGAACAAATGTATAACCATATGTGCAAAACACAATCAAGATAACCATATGTGCAAATGGCATACCTGGCGATGTTGCAATAGTGTGAATTGTGGAATGTTTAATTGTTCGTCTTTTTTTGCAGGACAAGTTTAATCATGGATCCCTCACTCCTGAAGGAAAGAGATGCTTTCCGGAAAAGGGCAATGGCCACCCCTGTGTAAGTTGCATTGTTCACTCCTGCCTGATCAACTATTCAGTGTTCTGAAATGAACTATGGAATCGGTTATCAAGCAGCAGTGTCCTGCAACTCTGAACAAAGTAAACATCGATCTCTAGATATTTGCTTTGACTGCCCGGAAATGGGGCATTTGCTTTTTAGATTGGCTTCAGCAAATTCCAACCAGGGCTTGAACAACAGCCTAGTACTGAATTTGTATTATCCATGTTTTTTTTTATTTCTGGAAAATTGTACTTTCAATTTTCTGGTCGTAAGGTTGAACAATGCTGTTTGATAATGACTACAATATTTCCGTTTTTCATACAAGTGCCCAAAGCTTACTTATAAGTATGAAAGGGAGTTCCCTGATGAAACATATAACCAAAATTATCTTCCGGGAGTGGGTAGCCCCCCAATAAATTATGTCCAGCCCAGAACCGCAAAATATAAATCGAACCATGGATATCACTGAAATGCAATAACAGTACATGGAAATTGCATGCTGTTGATGATATTACGCTCTGATATTCCAACAGCATGTCAGCATTTCAGCCTCCTTTTTATCTATCTCGTTCATAATTTGTTTACGTCATTGTGGGTTTGACATCTTTCACCAAAATACTGCACTCCACAAAAAAATGGATTTTGGGGCACAGTCAGGCAAAGACGTCAAAATCCACGATGATGTTGCAATGCATGGACAATATTTAGTTGGCTTGAGAAGATGCTGAAATGTAGCAGTGGGAGCAGTTTGCAATATTTTGTTATGATTAGCATAATGAATTGGGCAAAGGAATTGGTAACTCAGAAATTGTTGAGTGGTCGTTTGTTTGCATTGCATTGTGATGACATGCACTTTTAAAAAGTTTTTGTAGGTTGAATTCCACATTCGTTTTCAGTTCATTGGCAGCAGTTCTGAGCATTTTGGCCACACCAATAGCTGTTCTGCTAACTATAATGTGGTGGCCTACATATTTCTTTCTTAGGCCACATTTGCACTCATGTAGGACATTGACCATGAACATGTGATGCTGCACTGTGCAATGTAAAAACCGTCTATGTCGTCAGGGTGGAGACGAAGCCAAAGAAGGTGCCTTCCAAGCCCAACTTCAGCGAGCCAGCAAAGAAGAAGACCAGAACCGGACCGACCCCAGGCGAAATTCACAGGTAACACCTTTCCTGTCAAAGTAGCTGAACCTTCATTCTTGTGAAACTACTGGGGGAATTGTGCCGTACATTTTCGGTTCAGCTCGGTTCTGTAAATTATTTACCATACAAACAGGAACAAAATATACAACTCTGAGCTACTGGGCACGAGACTTAGTTTATCGCGGCAGCGTTTGACCCAGCACGGAACTACGATGACCACGCTGGGTTCCTGCCAGCAAGCTAGACAAGGAACGTGCACCAACTTCTGTGTTGCAAACTCAACGTTAGCGGCCCCGAAGTAGGACTCGCTTTCCGATACGCCACTGAAGCCCGTGTCATTTTCGACGAATGCGTGAGTGAACGGTGGCTGTTACGGCCGGCTTCCGCCCAGCGCGGTCGACAGGGCACCCGTCGGCGGCAACTGGCCCGACTTTTCAGTTTGACACCAACACTGCCGGTCTCTCGCTGACGTTTACCTTCAGGTAATTCGAGTCATACAACTAAGATGTTTTTTGGGGGTATTCTTTGAAGGTGCTATTTGCCCCTCAATTTTAGCATGCAGTCGCCTAATATCTCTTTGATCTAACGTGGACCATGTAGAGTTACCTCTTCCCTGATGCTTCTTCATATCTGTATGTCTTTCCGTAAATTATAATCTATGGACATCTAAGTATATCTATGTAACCTATGTATTAGGATAATGCACATTAGAGGTGCTGGACGAGCGAGAGTAAGACGTGGGCTATGCTTCTCCCGTGCCCCAAGCACTAATTCGGACGCCGTGCCGTGACAGGAAGGTTGTGAACCGATCGCAACCACGCTATCTCGGCTGACCGTGAAAACATGCATCTTATGGTGTTAAATTTTCATGGAAATGCACATATTTCGGAGGTGAGTAAAGTCTATTCCGATAGTTGTCGACGCGCCCTAAAGCCCAAATAACAAACAACAAACAAAGTCTATTCCGACAATTCCGCATGGTTCATTTAAATGTATGATGTGTGCTGTGTATTACGCATAGGGGCCCGATTGTAGAAATGGTGCTGGCAATGTTCTTTCCGTACGGCAATTGAAAAACAATCAAAGTCAACCAAAGTTGGCTGTAATCTTGCTTAACTCGAGCTCAACTACTGGATATGATGAACGCATGTCGAACTCAACCGCACAATGCCCAATATTGTCGAACCAACATGCCAACACGCTGAGTCGCGGCCCATTTTGTTCGAATCTTTCCGTTCAGTTTACGCCGCATACAACCGTTCAGTGCGGCGCTTTCCATCGAGCTGATTGTTGCCAAGTGGTCTTCTGTCCGCGGGGCGCAGGTCACGTGACATGACGTCATAACAAGAACCAGCGCCTAGCTGGCCACCCCTCGGCCACATCCGTCTGAACCTCCACCGACTAAGGTCCATTATGAACCTTTTTGTTTGAACAAAATGCACACATTGCAAGAACAATATTCTTGTGTGAACTGCTCAAAATAAAATTACAAGACTTGGTCTAATATGAGTGAAAAATTAGGACTTGAAACGCTGTTGCATAGGTTATGAAGGTTTCAAGAGCGTAACGATCTGGATGGGTTGAGCGGGCCCTGGCCGAGTCGCTCAGCCGAGCCTGTTCCGCATATACACCACGTGAATAGACGCTGCCAGGCTTCACCTCCACTCCTCGTCATAGGAAAGTCGAAGTTCCATGGAAATTCCATATCTAGTGCATGTATATCTCGCCTTCCAATCGACTTCATCAAACGTCGGCGGTGAAGCCGTAGCGACCCAGTAGTGAAGCCGATGGTGAGTCTGAGCTCATGTGCACTGTCGTCGAGTCGTGCGGTACGCCGGTGCGTCCTACTTTGACCCGGTGTGAACATAGCTCTGACGGGCCGGCTTCGCGCCCCGACGCCTCCTGTGCCTCCGCTGGTGGGCGAGCGGCGAGTAACCGACGTTTTATGGTGATCCTGGTCGTCGTCGGTCTGCCCCATCGCATTATTTTCCCGAACTGGCACTATTAACCAACCCGCCCTGCATGCTTGAAGCCTTGTTCACGCTAACGCATGTGATGCCCCTCGACAAGTGATGAAGTAAGACGTCGTCCATGGACGGTACTGTGCTGCTCTGACGTTGGTGCCGCTACTGTTGACGCCACCTCCGACCGCAGTCTGAAGATGGTGTCGGGCAGCTCACAGTACCGGTTTGGCGTGCTGGCTAAAATCGTGAAGCACATGAAGAAGCGACACCAAGAAGGCAACCTGTACCCACTAACCATCGACGAGATCCTCGACGAGACGAACCAACTGGACGCCGGAGCCAAGGTGAAACAGGTGAGAGCACAGGTCAGCGCTAGGATGAGTCCTTCAGCTTTTTTTCTCGAAGAACTGTCTGGTTTTGAACTGGCGGTCAAACTCGGTGTCGCTGATCTCTCGGTTATCGGTGAAGTGACACATTAATAAGTATGTGTGGCCCGCAAAGTTGGATGCACTTTTTGTTTTCGAATTTGATTTCTGGAATTTGGGTAAGAAGATTTAGCAAAGAATACAAGAGGATACATTGAAGTCCATTTTTGCAACAATGCCAAAGCACAAGAAGTGGGCTTGGTTACTTTGGGTCACAGTGCTGACAGCACAGGTACAAAATGGATGCTTATCAATTTTATCAGCAGTGGGACCTGAAGTAACCACATCTGCTTCTTGTGCTTACTGATTAGCTATTATAATAATGTACTTCAGCACATACTGCTGTATTTTGTGCTAAGATTGCATTTGATCATTCGAATAATTAATCAAATCGATATTCATTCGAGCTCTGCTTCATAGACACGCAGTATGGGCACAGACATCCACACACAGATCATGGTCGCCAACACACCCACCTAACGCACCAACATCAGGTCTACAGACATCCACACACAGAGCACAGTCACCAACACACCCACCTAACGCACCAACATCAGGTTCACAGACACCCACACACAGAGCATAGTCACCAACACACCCACCTAACGCACCAACATCAGGTCCACAGACACCCACACACAGAGCATGGTCACCAACACACCCACCTAACGCACCAACATCAGGTCCACAGACACCCACACACAGAGCACAGTCACCAACACACCCACCTAACGCACCAACATCAGGTCCACAGACACCCCCACACAGAGCACAGTCACCAACACACCCACCTAACGCACCAACATCAGGTTCACAGACACCCACACACAGAGCAGTCACCAACACACCCACCTAGTGCACCAACATCAGGTCCACAGACACCCACACATAGAGCATGGTCACCAATACACCCACCTCACGCACCAACATCAGGTCCACAGACATCCACACACAGAGACAGTCACCAACACACCCATCTAACGCACCAACATCAGGTCCACAGACACCCATACAGACACCACACAGTCACCAACACACCCACCTAACGCACCAACATCAGGTCCACAGACATCCACACACACAGCAGTCACCGACACATCCACCTAACGCACCAACATCAGGTCCACAGACACCCACACACATAGCAGTCACCAACACACCCACCTAACGCACCAACATCAGGTCCACAGACACCCACACACAGAGCATGGTCACCAACACACCCACCTAACGCACCAACATCAGGTCCACAGACACCCACACACAGAACACAGTCACCAACACACCCACCTAACGCACCAACATCAGGTCCACAGACACCCACACACAGAACACAGTCACCAACACACCCACCTAACATACCAACATCAGGTCCACAGACACCCACATACAGAGCATGGTCACCAACACACCCACCTAACGCACCAACATCAGGTCCACAGACACCCACACACAGAGCATGGTCACCAACACACCCACCTAACGCACCAACATCAGGTCCACAGACACCCACACACAGAACACAGTCACCAACACACCCACCTAACGCACCAACATCAGGTCCACAGACACCCACACATAGAGCATGGTCACCAATACACCCACCTCACGCACCAACATCAGGTCCACAGACATCCACACACATAGCAGTCACCAACACACTCACCTAACGCACCAACATCAGGTCCACAGACATCCACACACAGAGCACAGTCACCAACACACCCACCTAACAGGGGACGAGTGGTCTAGGGGTAAGATGCTCGTCTCACAATCGAAAGATTGTGGGTTCGAGTCTCACCTGTCGCTACTCCTCGCCCGCGACCAATCGGCGTGAGAGATTGGCGACGCTATATGACTCAACAGTCGACGTGTCGTAGAACCAATAACCAACCACACCCACATAACGCACCAACATCAGGTACACAGACACCCACACACAGAACACAGTCACCAACACACCCACCTAACATACCAACATCAGGTCCACAGACACCCACACACAGAGCATGGTCACCAACACACCCACCTAACGCACCAACATCAGGTCCACAGACACCCACATGCAGAGCACAGTCGCCAACACACCCATCTAACGCACTAACAAACGTGCCACTCAAAGCGAACACCAACACACATACAAACCAACCACACAAACCACATACAAACCACACTATAAACCAACCACCCTCGCCAACACTCAGAGACACTGAACACTATTCACACATAAAGTGATACGAGAATGACATGAATTGAAGCACTCGTGCTTCAAGCAGACCATACGTGCACTACGTATTCAAGAAACACTAGAGCCACTGACTCTTACCGATTCAGTACATCAAAAGGGGACGAGTGGTCTAGGGGTAAGATGCTCGTCTCACAATCGAAAGGTTGTGGGTTCGAGTCTCACCTGTCGCTATATGACCTGTGCAGTCGATGCGCCCCTAAACCACAATAACAAGTCTCACCTGTGGCTACTCTTCGCCCGCGACCAATCGGCGTGAGAGATTGGCGACGCTACATGACTCAACGGTCGACGTGTCGTAAAACCAATAACCAACCAACCAGTATATCAAAACATGTTGTACAGTGTACAGGCAAGATACACACACCACACACCGGTCAGGCAATGTATGTACATTAGGAACAATGCACCACACTGCCTGGTGCACTTTAGCACCACATACACATATTAATCACAGAGATACACATACACAGCACTGCACGCACTCATCAACATATATGGCCCACCTGTGCGAAACACAATAACCCTCTCGGAACTAAGCAAGTCACTTGCCCAAGTTACCACTCCAGTCACCATCTGTAGCTATTTCAATTTACCACCCGCCTCTGGGACACAATACACCCAGGCCACAGCACGTGCACTCACCACACAAGCAAACCAACACAACCTCGTGATACTAAACACACACGCCAACGTACATCACTCCAATCAACCCACAAGCATCACACAACACTTGGCTCCTCCCATGTCTCCCTCTCTCCATGCTGGGAATGTGATCCTGATCCTTACTTCAGTCACCACCTATCATTAGCTTTTCCTGAATTCTGACAACCGGTCCACCTTTTCCCCTTTTAGTAGGTGGAACCTTTAAAAAGGCTGACTGAATGAACTTCTCCCAAACTATCCGCCCGTTCAACTTCGAGCACTGAACCCCCTCCCTTCAGTTTGCAGGTGTGCTACTCAGGACAGCATGCTAACACACACCACAAACAAAACCAAGACGTCGACGCAAGCCTTGCGTGGCCGTCTGGTCGAGCAATGAGTACCACCTGACGGTCCGCGCAAGGGACCACGCACGACACAGATACGAACGACATCGCACACCAGAAACACTCCGCGTATAGACGCCACGAATAACTTTGGAGACACACTATCAGAACATATTCCTTGAAATAAATTAGCGGTCAAATATAACATATTTACATTTTGGAGAAATTTAGACACTCACGATCATTTCAATACCGATAAAAACCGTAACTTGAAGCCACCGTACTACGTAGTAACAACGTCGTCACATATCCACAAACCATCGTAAATGGCTTTCCAAATAACTGTCGCATTAGGTAAGCAACGCTCTCACTCGACACCCCACCTACACTTAAACGCACACGCCCACATCTTTGCACCACCAAATTCATTAACTACCGTTTTGACCGAATTGGCAGAACTACAGTTAGCTACCTACGAGACAGACAACACTAGCGTAGGACCAGACTACATACACTATTCATTTTGCAAGCATTTTTCGACACGATATGGGCACAATATAGCCAAGACGGCTAACTCGCCGAAAACAATCCCAACTACCCACACACACCACACATACGCTCAGCACTCCCTCAACACCTGTAGCACAGCATGGGCCACACCCGCTTGCCCATAATCTTGACTATATGCTTTCTTAATACCTATCCGTAGGCTTAACGCTGGCCAACTATCGCTGACCCATGCTACAATATTGCCCTCAACAGCTGTTTGTATCAAGGTTTTGAACATCTCACAAAAAAACGCCATATTATCCAATCACGAAGCTTTCCAATCAAATCACGAAGTTTCCGGTTTCTTCCTGGCTTTCTTCCTGGCCGATCTTGCCTCGACAATCTCACTTCCTCAGCGCGCACATCCAGGAAGCGGCGGCCCGAACACGTTGCATGAGCGCCGTATTCCTGTACCTCTAACACTATCAATATCACAGCACTCGTTCACTGTACAACTTAGATAGACACGGACGATTAACACACTATCTTCATTTGCATCTTCCGAATCGATCATTTCAAGTAAATACTGGGCCCCACATGTCAAACACTAAACTCTCCACAACTGGTTAATGCAAGGCTTCGTTCTAAGTCACTTCTTTCGGGGGACGAGTAGTCTAGAGGTAAGTTGCCAGTCTCACAATCGAAAGATTGTGGGTTCGAGTCTCACTTGTCGCTACTCTTCGCTCGCGGCCAATCGGCGTGAGAGATTGGCGACGCTACATGACTCAACGGTCAATGTGTCGTAAAACCAATAACCAACCAACTAAGTCACTTCTTTATTATCTGTCCAAATACAATCTTCACAGACAAACCATCGGTCAAATTTGCTCCCGGTTGGTTATTGGTTTTACGACACGTCGACCGTTGAGTCATGTAGCGTCGCCAATCTCTCACGCCGATTGGTCGCGGGCGAAGAGTAGTGACAGGTGAGACTGGAACCCACAACCTTCCGATTGTGAGACGAGCATCTTACCCCTAGACCACTCGTCCCCCGTCAAATGTGCTCCCTATGTAGATAACATTGTCCTTTGGACATCACGCAGGACACTACACATCGCACTAGGGATATCACGCAGGACACTACACATCGCACTAGGGATATCACGCAGGACACCCCACATCGCACTAGGGATATCACGCAGGACACCCCACATCGCACTAGGGACATCACGCAGGACACCACACATCGCACTAGGGATATCACGCAGGACACCCCACATTGCACTAGGGACATCACGCAGGACACCCCACATCGCACTAGGGACATCACGCAGGACACCCCACATCGCACTAGGGACATCACGCAGGACACCCCACATCGCACTAGGGATATCACGCAGGACACCCCACATTGCACTAGGGACATCACGCAGGACACCCCACATCGCACTAGGGACATCACGCAGGACACCCCACATCGCACTAGGGACATCACGCAGGACACCCCACATCGCACTAGGGATATCACGCAGGACACCCCACATTGCACTAGGGACATCACGCAGGACACCACACATCGCACTAGGGACATCACGCAGGACACCCCACATTGCACTAGGGACATCACGCAGGACACCCCACATTGCACTAGGGACATCACGCAGGACACCCCACATACATAAACATGCAACGCAAACACGAGCATATCTGACGGACTGTCACTTCAACTCGGTTCATCTGCTGCTTCTCATCATGTCTGCAAACCAGCTCTAGAATCTCTTGTCACCTCAATTCATCTCTTCTCGTCCGCTATCTTCAAGTCAGCCCTCGTCATCTCTCCCCAGTTGCTATCCTCAAGTCAGCTCCAATTTTCTCTCCTCGTCTGTCATCTCGAAGTTAGATATCATCATCTCTTCGCGTCTGCTATCTCCAAGTTAGATCTTATCATCTCTTCGCGTCTACAGTCACCAAGTCGGCAGAGACTGGTCTCTTCTCCAGCTCTTCACAGCTACACACAGATGCACAACACGGAACACAAGACAACCTACACAGAGCACACATCACAAATTTCAGCAACAGCGAACATCACCACCCTGGTGGCAGGCTGAAAAAAACAGTAGCGGTATATGTGGTGATAGGCTGTTCTTTACATGTAGCCTTCATGAAAAGGCACCTGACTTTTTCTTCCTTTTTATCGAGTGAGACAAAATGTGAATTGTCATAAGGCGTATGTGGGGACACACGTTTTATTTCTTTGTCAACATTGATTTTGCGAGATTGTCAGAGCGCGTATGTGCCACATACCCCTTTCTTCCCGTGCTCCAAGCACTTATTCATTGGAGTCGTGGCAAAAGCTAGTACATACTCTTTACAGCATGGTTGTTTTCCTCCAACGGGTGAGCTGTGCCTTGACACTGCAGGTAGTGCATTGACATCGTGCTTATTCTTTTAATGAATGCCTTAGTCTTGGGAAGCAAACTGAATACCGGTGTCCCCTATGCGTGTTCACAGAAAGGAGAAGTATGCAAACATTTGTGAAGCCCAATTATATGGTGTTCTTTTTTGCCTATGAATAGTGACCATAAGTCAAGTGGTTGGTTTATTGGTTATTGGTTTTACGACACATCAACCGTTGAGTCATGTAGCGTCGCCAATCTCTCACGCCGATTGGCCGCGGGCGAAGAGTAGACAAGCCAAGTGGGAATACAACTTAGAAGTATTTCTATTTTCAGATTTCCATCGATACCTGTAATGTGATATTAGCTCGTTTGAATTCATCTCTGGTAGGATATTTCTTGTCAAATCTATTTTCCACTAGAAATACAACAGCCATATCGGCTAACATTTCTCAGTATTTTCTCGGTTTCTCGGTATATTCTCTGGCTCCAATTCATGGCAGAAGGTACTAGATAGGTATTCGTATGAATATTAGGAGCATTAAGTGTAGATGCACATTTTCGTCCTCCTTTTTACAGTTAACTAACAAAGGCAAAAAGGCATATGTTTAATGTTACATGCGTATTTTTTCCTCATTCGATTGGTAATCATGACATGGAAAATGGCACATGTGCTGACACGCTTTTCTGAACGACCGTTGTCGTTTATTTAGCAAAGGAAACAGGTGATGTGCCACATACGCTTTTCTGCCACGTTTATAACCACATGCGCCATTTTGCCGTGTCTCAATGGCGTTTCCTCCATGATTACTGCAAAGGTAAAAACCTCTGAGTACATATGTTTTACAAGTTATATAAAATATAGGTATAAGACCACATATATATATATATATATATACTCCGGACAACTTTTCGAGCCAGGAAATGTAACACTTGGGGATGATATTTCAATTAACAAAGGAACATCTGTTAAAGACAACAAAAACAGCCCTGCAATTTTTCGATTTGGCGCTTACGCCTTTCTTCCTTTGTACGGCAGAACTGTGGTCAGTTTTTTTTTAACCATGCTCGTTTCCTGGCGTCTGTGCCAATAGAAGGCGTGTTCACCTGTGAATATTTTCTGTTGTCCGCATTTTTCCACCACATTGTACATCATTTCGAAGATATTAGTTTTGATGTTTTCGCCTGCTACCCTCCACTCTACGAAACATGTATTGCAAGACACTTGTGGCATGCGTACCGTATTGTACCGTAGTGTTGTGGTGTCACTGTAGCGGATTCCAGTATAATTATTCCTACCCATTGAAAGAGATTGTGGCTATTTCTGTCATCAAGGTGCTTTATTCATGTATGCATTACTCTTATTCGACTAAAATGATATATTTCTTTCACGTGCTCTACATAACTCCTAATGAGATCATGTCTTCTTGGAATTACAACGTTCGTAATCAGGCAAGTTTTGATTTGACCTGATGTATGGCTCAGCCCATGCACGAGGTCTGACTTTGTCAGACCTCGCTCTGCATTAGCAACGCCTAGCAATGCCTTGCTCTGCATTCTTTTTCGTGATTGCTTCACCGACTAAATGTTCATCTATCCTGATTTGATATGGAGGTTGGCGTCACATGGCTATCGGACCGCTGTCTTTTGACCGTTTTTCTTCATCTTTTCGATGTTTTTTTTTTCATTTGGCAACCGTCTGGACATTAATTTGAAAATACTGTTAGTTAGTTAGTTATTAAGATATTTGGGCGCATCAACTGCATTGGCTATACAGCGCCCTTGAAAATACTGGTATCGTGCTATTTAAATGTCTTTTTCACATGTAAAGTGTGGTGCAATAGTATGCTGGAAAGTACCTGGTTACATGCATGTCACTTGATTGCTTGGGGTTTGTCATTCACATCCGTCCTCCGGTATCACATGCCATAACGCGCCAATGATATTCCACCTGGTCGTCATTTCACAGTGGCTGCTGACTGAAGCTCTGCCGAGTAATCCGAAGATCGCGATATCTCTCGACCAGAAGTACCAGTTCAAGCCGCCCTACGATCTGCGAGACCGTAAATCCATGCTGAAGCTGTTGCGAAAGCACGATCTGAAGGGCTACGGCGGACTGCTGCTTGAAGATGTGCAAGAGAGTTTACCTAACTGCGACAAAATCATGAAGGTTAGTTGATCTGGCCGCCAATTTGTGCGTGTCCTAGTTGGTTGGTTGGTTATTGGTGTTGCGTCACGTCGACCGTTGAGTCATGTAGCGTCGCCAGTCTCTCACGCAGATTGGCCGCGGGAGTGTCCTCTGCGGGATGTTCCAGTCCTCAGAGGGCTGCTCTCATCACCGAGAATATTTACATCTTATTCCCAATGGACGATTCTTCTCCGTGGGCTGTCGCAATCTTTTGAATGACACTTGACTGCTACGGAGATTGAACACTTACTGATCTTTCTGAATAGCCTAGGGGATCTGGCCAACGGGATATCATCTAAGGGAAAGGTCAGCAACTTGGCCTTCCCATCTCCGTGGGTCGCCGACTATCACTAGATATCAGTGGGGACGAGTGTTCTAGGGGTAAGATACTCGTCTCGCAATCGAAAGATTGTAGGTTCGAATCTCACCTGTCGCTGCTCTTCGCCCGCGACCAATCGGCGTGAGAGATTGGCGACGCTATATGACTCAACGGTCGGCGTGTCTTAAAACCAATAACCAACCAACCAGATATCAGTGACCGGCCGAACACCCAGCTGCCGCCCAAAGTAGCGTGCACAATCGTCAATTACACTTTGAATGAAATACCTCGCACGCCTCAGTTTCGAGGTATAATGCACCATCGAGCGTCGCACAGAGATGGCTTGTTCTAGTTCACTGGAAAACGGTCACCGTAATCGTTGTAGGCGCGGCGATGGCTCATCACAATGCTGTATCCTGTGTTGACGCTGGCCGCCACTCTTTCCCCGTCCCCTACTGACGCAGACCGCCACACTTTCCCCGTACCTTACCGACACCGGCTGCCACTCTTTCCCCGTCCCCTACTGACGCTGGTCGCCACACTTTCCCCGTCCCCTACTGACGCTGGCTGCCACTCTTTCCCCATCCCCTACTGACGCTGGCTGCTACTCTTTCTCCGTCCCCTACTGACGCTGACCGCCACATTTTCCCCGTCCCCTACTGACGCTGGTCGCCACACTTTCCCCGTCCCCTACTCACGCTGGCCGCCACCATATTTCTACACCTGGTGCCTACGCCGGCCACCACTATTTCCCCCAATCACTTGCTGACGCTGACCGCTATTTCCCCACGACGTACTGACGCTGACCGCTATTTCCCCCACCACGTGCTGACGCTGACCGCTATTTCCCCCGCCACGTGCTGATGCCGGCCACCGCTGTCCTCAGCAACTGGCCAACGACATCACTTACATCATCCGGCCGCAAGACAAGAAGAAGGTGATATTCTACAACGACCGCACAGCCCGCTTCTCGGTGGACGAGGAGCTGGCCAAGCTGTGGCGCAGCGTGCCCGTGCGCGGCGTGGACGACGAGAAGATCGAGGACTACCTGGAGCGGCAGGGTCTGCAGGCCATGCACGACCACGGCCTCAAGAAGATGGTGCCCATCAAGCGGAAATCGTCGCGGGGCAAGAAGCGCAGCAAGGGTCCCAAAGACAATGACCATCTCAAGGACGTGTTGGAAGTGTACGACGAAGCCTGAACGCCCGCGAGGGAGCTGTTGAGAACCGCGTTTTGTGCTAACCTGGCCGCGCGACGGCCTATCAGTCGTTGACGACCACTTGCTGGTGGGGACGAGTGGTCTAGGGGTAAGATGCTCGTCTCACAATCGAAAGGTTGTGGGCTCGAGTCTGACCTGTCGCTATTCTTCGCCCGCGACCAATCGGCGTGAGAGATTGGCGACGCTACATGACTCAACGGTCGACGTGTCGTAAAACCAATAACCAACCGACCACTTGCTGGTGGCCAGTGCGAGCTCACCCATCATCCAAGTAGCACTTAATGCGGTGATCGCGGATGTACCCCCAGTCACCTCTCATCGTACAAGTCGGTTGTTGCTGTGGGTCTTATTTCGGCGTTGCACACGTGTACGGCGAGCAGCCAGAATGACGTCAAGCTACGATTGACCTCGGTGGCCAACGTATTCTGCGAATAGTTCGGGTGATATCTGTATTGTGCAAAGATTGCGGCAAGCATTGCGAAGGCAGATAATGGTTCCAAGCGGCGTACATGTGCAGTGGTTCATTTAGAACAAGTGGGTTCATGCCACCAATTGGTCGAGTGGTGTACTTCCACAGTGAACAACTTGGAGGTGGGGGACTCGACGCCCATCGCCATATTTCATAATTGCCCACTTGCAGAGCTGGTTCTGTTACAAACAAATGGCCACACGTCAGACACATGTATTTCTCGCATGGTCGCATCGGTGCGCCCTCACCAACAGTCAATGATCATGGTGGAGACGGTCTAACTATGGACGATATGTGTAAATATACATTGATCATCGGTGACATGCGATTCGTGTTGATGGCAGTTATAAGTAGCTGGAACCCTCTTTCGCCACAGGTGAACCACGGGGCGGTCCACCACCCTACCAGTCACTCGCGGCGCGTTCACCCACGCCTGGGTCACGTCTTCCGTGAGCTTTGCCTGCTGGAGCGAGCCCTGGCCGGCATGGCTCCTCCCGGCCGTGCCGTCTCGCTCCGACCTGTCTGGTCGTATCGGTTCTCCTTGCCTTGCCGGGACGACTTGGCCGCCGGTGCCCGGGCAGGTTTGTTCGTTCCTGCGACGGTCGCCTGGGGCAGTTTGTTGGGCCGCAGCCCGTCCAACCGGCTGGACTGCGTGCGATCTTGAATGGCAGCCAATGGCAGCTCCTGTTGGCTTTGCTCGGCGTCCGGTTCGCCCTGATCGGACATTTCCTCCAGCTGGGTTGCGGCCTGCTCGGCTTCGGACAGGACTTCGGCTGGCACGTCTGGTCCAGTTCCGTTCGACACGCCCCCAGACGGCGTAAACACGTGGACGCCCTTGGGCACGGCATCCGGTGTGACGGGCAATCCGTAGACGACGGGAGCGGCGGCCACCCCAGACGGCGTAAACACGTGGACGCCCTTGGGCATGGCATCCGGTGTGACGGGCAATCCGTAGACGACGGGAGCGGCGGCCATGAAGGCGGAGCTGACCGAGCCGCGCGCCGCCGACACCGCCTCCGGCAGGCTGAGGAGGCCGCTGCCGTCGCCGCCTGCGGGCCAACAAGGGTCAGACCGGGGACATTAACCGGGGCAGGCTGGTATTGCTATGGTCACCGCTCGGAGGCGGAAAAGTGTCGGGCCACTGCCGCGGCTCGCGGTGAAATAAAATTTAAACCGCAGACGGCATGCGCAAGTTGAGTGACTAGACCAAACATAAATCGCACCATCGGCTGTTGACTGGATAACCATGGCCTCTGTGGTAGGCTGTGGATAAAGTTACACACGGAGGTCAATCTTGGTGGCACCCCATGGGGTGTGTTCGCACCTCGGACGGCAGTACTGATGACTGGGAACATAAATCATGAACGCGTGAAAGCCATGGGGTAGTTAGTTATTGGAGGGACCAAATCGTTTATCTGCACCAACGGCCTAACCATTCGCCGGGTAGGTCGCAGAGGGCTAGCGAAAGAAGTGCGACATCTTGTAACCATGGGATCTGCTTCGAGCGAGTGAAAAAAAAGTTTGCACTGTAAATAGTTACGAATGGAATAAACGTCGACCTTCATTGAACGACATAAGATTGACAGTCCCATAGCTATAACCGCCCTGCAGAAATCGTGCATTGAAAATTTGGCCACCGGTGGCGGCTTAGCGGCATTGCAACGACTCGGATTAGTTATAGACGCCAGTGAATTACCGGTCCATTTCTCGATGACGGCCTTGGAGTAGGTGTCGAGCATGTTGTCAGTGACCGACCAGAGGTTGCCCAGGATGGCTGGGCTGCAGGCACAACAACCAGCACCGGTCACGCCGTGAGCACGTCAAAACGTTCGAACACTCCCGAGACCAACATTCCGATAAGTATCAGGATTACGAAGCTGCCTTACCGCGTACACGCATTCTCATTCTCATTCTTATTCGGTGCGACCAATGCCTCCGTGAAGATGGCACACAAGCATATGCATCCATAGCGTCAACTCAGTATCCAAGCAGCATCGGATGCGCTGGTCACACCAGTGAAGGCATTTATCCAGCACCAACGAGCCGTCGGCTTCGCTCTGTCGACACATCGCCGACCGAGCTGAATAACGTCCACACAAGTGCGGCCACATATCCGGACATGAAGCTCAACATCTGTATTTTCTCGGATAGCTACCGGCTGTAAGTCTGCCTAGTTGAAAGGAGCATGTTCTCATTGTCGCCTCCCTGTGCAGAATACGGCGCATCTCGTTTTCAAGCTTTGTTAAACCATCCTGAGCTGCGAGGCCTGCTTTTATTGTGCTGAATATCTTGTCAAATACGCAAAGTATTTGAAATAATTACCACTGGATTATTACGAACACTTTGGACCTGAAGACTTCCTGAATTTCTCGATACGCCTTTCGCTCAGAAAATGAGCCTCACCGCCGACACAAAAGCAAGCAGCGCAATACATAATCATTTGTCGTCAGTCCACTCCTCCCCTCCAAAGGATCCACATTTAGCCAATAATTTCTGCCGTCGAAAACCGCTGTGCCACACAGGACACACGCGGGTACTGCTGGGAGTCCGCCCACCGTGCCCTAACCAGAGCCTGCGAGGGCCGCTGCAGCCGTCGGACTGTCCACCCACCAGTTGGCCATGAGGTAGGCGTACACGCTGCCGTGCGGGTCGACCGTCGGGCCCGGCTGCAGCAGCTGACCACTGCTGCAGCCGAACAACAGCGCCACCGCCTTGCACGTGAGGGAGCGCAGCTTCTCCGCCGGCAGGTACTGACTGCCGCTGCCGTGGCCACAGTACCTGGAAGTGCGTGGCAGGTCAGATGCGGTGCGGCGCCCCCGAGGCTCCATCCCCGGGAGGGGAGGTAGTGTCCGCGGGCCGTCGTAGAATAAAGTAGAAATTTGGAAACACATCATGCGATACACGTCACACCAGATCGCCGCGTGGCTTTCTGCGTTGGAATTCCCAGAAGATATACCGACGAGCTTGCTCCTGCCAGACCGGCGAGTTTCCATCGTTTTTCTCTCTGACGCCAGGTCTAACGGTTGCCGTTAACACGACCAGCTCCTTCATAAACAGTCGCGCCAGTACCCGATCCACATCGGTACGCGCAAATATCCGACCCCGTCAACGCCCACGCCGACATTTGACCCAGTGAACCCTCACACCCAGGACCTGACCCCCGTCCATGCCCACACGGAGACCTGACCCCGTCTGTGTCTACCCCAGGACCTGATCCCCGCTACACCCACTCGGGAGACCCTGTCTACCACAGAAGACCTGACCCCGTCTGTTTGTGTCCACTCAGATACCCCAGGACCGGTCCCGCCTACACCCACATAGAGACCTGTCCACGTCTGTCTACCCCGGGACTCGATCCCATCTACGCTCACTCGGAGACCTGATCCCGTCTGCGTCTGTGTCTACCCGGAGACCTCACGCCGTTTGTGTCTATCCCAGGACCTGATCCCGTCTGCACCCACTCGGAGACCTGGCGCCGTCTGTGTCCACTAGGAGACTCCGTCTGTCTGCCCCAGGCAGTGTTAAAATAATGGGTTCTCGTTAGGTGTGAAATGTCGAAACGAGCACGGTAGGATGTCAAATTTTGTTATGGAATTAGTGTCATTTAAAATCCTTTCGATGTCTTTGAGACTCAAATTTGAGCCTATTGTGTACTTATGACTGTACCTTTATCATTTGTTTTGAGATCCACAATTTAGGAAGAGCTATATTCGGGATAGGAGACTAAAACCTATGCTACAAACTGGTATTGTATGCTATATCACATTATAGGTAATCCCATTATCTGAAAGTGAGTCGCGAAATATTCGTGTATCACCATTCCTTACCGAGAGCATGAACACGATACTTATGAACGAGATACTGTTGAAAAAAAAACACGAAAACTTCATAAGCACGCATCACGGATCATTGTCCGTCCCGGTAGCTCAGTTGGTTAGAGCGCCGGCCTGCACTCGTCTCCCCGTCCTGGCAAGACAGAGTTCGAGTCGCTTCGCGCGCTCGCATTTAGCCCCCGGCTGGGAGAGTCAGTTGGCAGCTGGCCCGATAAGGCCGGGGAAGAGCTACCGGGCGGCCGTGTCGGTGCATTGACGGCACGTTAAACTTTCGGTCAAAATTCTGTCGTTGAACTGGAATTCATGGATCCAGGGTGGGGCCAGGGTCCACGCAACAAGTCTACATCCACTCGGAAACCTGACCACGTCTTTACCCACCTCAGGATCTGAACCAGTCTGCATCCACCCAAAAACCTGACCAGGGTTGGATAAATGAGCTATTCCTGGATTTCTGGCAACCAGAACGTCATCCTCTCCAGAAAATAATGTTGTTTTTTGTTATCATTTGGAGGTGAATGGTACTGCTTGACAATAAACTGTCCTGTGATAAAGTGCTCAAGATTCACTAAAGAAAGGGGCAAATTGGGATTCTGATGCTGCAGGTTTGAAGAAAATATAATCTCCATATTCGGCTACCCACAAAATTTCCTCTCCACATCAAGGACTGCAAAGCCCAAATCCAACCATGGACCACACACCACCTACAACCACCCCCTGAACCACAACCACCTATAACCACCTCTGGGCTCTGAACCACACACCACCCACAACCACATGTGAACCGCACACCACCTATAACCACCTCTGAACCACATCTACAACCACCTATAACCACACATCACCTGTGAATCACACCACTTATAACCACCCCTGGACCACACACCACCTATAACCACCCCTGGACTACACCACCTATAACCACCCCTGGACCACACACCGCCTATAACCACCCAGGACCTGCTCGCGACAACTCACGCCAGTATTTGACCGTCTGTGAGAGCGGCGGCGAACTCCTTGAGCGTGGGCGGCCGACCGACGATGCCGCGCCAGCCGCGCTCCGCCAGGAACGGCCCCATGCGCTGCTCGGTGTTTGCCAGGTCGCCGGCCGGGTTTAGGATGTAGGTGGCGCCACTGGCGGCGGCGGCCGGCGCCGTCTCGGCCTGCACGCGCCGGCCGGCCAGACTGAGGCCGAGGATGGCCAGTGACGGCAGTCGGCAGACAGGTCCGAGCACCAGCGGGCCGACCATTTCCCACGGGTAGTGCTGCACCTCACGATCCAGCACCAGCATCACCTATGGCAGACAGACCGCTGTCAGCGGCCACACGCGCCCAGACTGCTGACAGAAGCTGACAGAAGCTGACACCTATGGCAGACAGACCGCTGTCAGCGGCCACACGCGCCCAGACTGCTGACAGAAGTGACAGAAGCTGACAGAAGCTGACACCTATGGCAGACAGACCGCTGTCAGCGGCCACACGCGCCCAGACTGCTGACAGAAGTGACAGAAGCTGACAGAAGCTGACACCTATGGCAGACAGACCGCTGTCAGCGGCCACACGCGCCCAGACTGCTGACAGAAGTGACAGAAGCTGACAGAAGCTGACACCTATGGCAGACAGACCGCTGTCAGCGGCCACACGCGCCCAGACTGCTGACAGAAGTGACAGAAGCTGACAGAAGCTGACACCTATGGCAGACAGACCGCTGTCAGCGGCCACACGCGCCCAGACTGCTGACAGAAGCTGACAGAAGCTGACACCTATGGCAGACAGACCGCTGTCAGCGGCCACACGCGCCCAGACTGCTGACAGAAGCTGACAGAAGCTGACACCTATGGCAGACAGACCGCTGTCAGCGGCCACACGCGCCCAGACTGCTGACAGAAGTGACAGAAGCTGACAGAAGCTGACACCTATGGCAGGACAGACCGCTGTCAGCGGCCACACGCGCCCAGACTGCTGACAGAAGTGACAGAAGCTGACAGAAGCTGACACCTATGGCAGACAGACCGCTGTCAGGGCCACACGCGCCCAGACTGCTGACAGAAGCTGACACCTATGGCAGGACAGACCGCTGTCAGCGGCCACACGCGCCCAGACTGCTGACAGAAGCTGACAGAAGCTGACACCTATGGCAGACAGACCGCTGTCAGCGGCCACACGCGCCCAGACTGCTGACAGAAGCTGACAGAAGCTGACACCTATGGCAGACAGACCGCTGTCAGCGGCCACACGCGCCCAGACTGCTGACAGAAGCTGACAGAAGCTGACAGAAGCTGACACCTATGGCAGACAGACCGCTGTCAGCGGCCACACGCGCCCAGACTGCTGACAGAAGTGACAGAAGCTGACACCTATGGCAGACAGACCGCTGTCAGCGGCCACACGCGCCCAGACTGCTGACAGAAGTGACAGAAGCTGACACCTATGGCAGACAGACCGCTGTCAGCGGCCACACGCGCCCAGACTGCTGACAGAAGCTGACACCTATGGCAGGACAGACCGCTGTCAGCGGCCACACGCGCCCAGACTGCTGACAGAAGCTGACAGAAGCTGACACCTATGGCAGGACAGACCGCTGTCAGCGGCCACACGCGCCCAGACTGCTGACAGAAGTGACAGAAGCTGACAGAAGCTGACACCTATGGCAGACAGACCGCTGTCAGCGGCCACACGCGCCCAGACTGCTGACAGAAGCTGACAGAAGCTGACACCTATGGCAGGACAGACCGCTGTCAGCGGCCACACGCGCCCAGACTGCTGACAGAAGTGACAGAAGCTGACAGAAGCTGACACCTATGGCAGGACAGACCGCTGTCAGCGGCCACACGCGCCCAGACTGCTGACAGAAGTGACAGAAGCTGACAGAAGCTGACACCTATGGCAGGACAGACCGCTGTCAGCGGCCACACGCGCCCAGACTGCTGACAGAAGTGACAGAAGCTGACAGAAGCTGACACCTATGGCAGGACAGACCGCTGTCAGCGGCCACACGCGCCCAGACTGCTGACAGAAGTGACAGAAGCTGACAGAAGCTGACACCTATGGCAGACAGACCGCTGTCAGCGGCCACACGCGCCCAGACTGCTGACAGAAGTGACAGAAGCTGACAGAAGCTGACACCTATGGCAGGACAGACCGCTGTCAGCGGCCACACGCGCCCAGACTGCGAGAGTGACAGAAGCTGACAGAAGCTGACACCTATGGCAGACAGACCGCTGTCAGCGGCCACACGCGCCCAGACTGCTGACAGAAGTGACAGAAGCTGACAGAAGCTGACACCTATGGCAGGACAGACCGCTGTCAGCGGCCACACGCGCCCAGACTGCTGACAGAAGTGACAGAAGCTGACAGAAGCTGACACCTATGGCAGGACAGACCGCTGTCAGCGGCCACACGCGCCCAGACTGCTGACAGAAGCTGACAGAAGCTGACACCTATGGCAGGACAGACCGCTGTCAGCGGCCACACGCGCCCAGACTGCTGACAGAAGCTGACACCTATGGCAGACAGACCGCTGTCAGCGGCCACACGCGCCCAGACTGCTGACAGAAGCTGACAGAAGCTGACACCTATGGCAGACAGACCGCTGTCAGCGGCCACACGCGCCCAGACTGCTGACAGAAGCTGACAGAAGCTGACACCTATGGCAGACAGACCGCTGTCAGCGGCCACCGCGCCCAGCGCCATGACAGGCGACACCATGGCAGACAGACTGCTGTCAGCGGCCACACGCGCCCAGAAGCTGACAGAAGCTGACAGAAGCTGACACCTATGGCAGACAGACCGCTGTCAGCGGCCACACGCGCCCAGACTGCTGACAGAAGCTGACAGAAGCTGACACCTATGGCAGGACAGACCGCTGTCAGCGGCCACACGCGCCCAGACTGCTGACAGAAGCTGAGCAGAAGCTGACAGCAGAGCTTGACACCTATGGCAGACAGACCGCTGTCAGCGGCCACACGCGCCCAGACTGCTGACAGAAGCTGACAGAAGCTGACACCTATGGCAGAGGAGGACAGACCGCTGCAGGTCAGCGGCCACACGCGCCCAGACTGCTGACAGAAGCTGACAGAAGCTGACACCTATGGCAGGACAGACCGCTGTCAGCGGCCACACGCGCCCAGACTGCTGACAGAAGTGACAGAAGCTGACAGAAGCTGACACCTATGGCAGGACAGACCGCTGTCAGCGGCCACACGCGCCCAGACTGCTGACAGAAGTGACAGAAGCCGACAGAAGCTGACACCTATGGCAGGACAGACCGCTGTCAGCGGCCACACGCGCCCAGACTGCTGACAGAAGTGACAGAAGCTGACAGAAGCTGACACCTATGGCAGGACAGACCGCTGTCAGCGGCCACACGCGCCCAGACTGCTGACAGAAGTGACAGAAGCTGACAGAAGCTGACACCTATGGCAGGACAGACCGCTGTCAGCGGCCACACGCGCCCAGACTGCTGACAGAAGTGACAGAAGCTGACAGAAGCTGACACCTATGGCAGGACAGACCGCTGTCAGCGGCCACACGCGCCCAGACTGCTGACAGAAGTGACAGAAGCTGACAGAAGCTGACAGAAGCTGACACCTATGGCAGGGACAGACCGCTGTCAGCGGCCACACGCGCCCAGACTGCTGACAGAAGTGACAGAAGCTGAC